>CM033275.1:10300067-10317700 GCA_019343175.1 Oedothorax gibbosus | reverse complement strand
TTAAAAAATTTAAAAATTTAAATAAAAGAGATAAATAAAAAACTTTATATTGAGTTATTATAAAAATTATACTAGTTTTACAAACAAAGCAATACTTGATAAATTTTTTACTTACCGTATAAGCTGCTATTCGCCTTTCAACCCAAATTCAGCTTTCCGCTTTTTTTCTTAATTTTTTTTTTAATAATTTTAGGATTTCCCCGACATTGCACAAAATGCGATCGTCTTTTTTAAAAAGATAAAACGAAAAATTTTTTAAAAAACGATTTTTGCCCCCCTTGGGTTTTTTTTTTTTTAACAAACCAGAAGCTTTGATGTATGTTGGGGGTTGTAATTTTTTTTTTAAACGCAACATGCGAAAACCCAAAGGGCTTTTTCACTTTTTTTTAAATTTGAAAAACCATCTGTTCAATGCTAAATAGACTATTTTTATTAAAAAAAAAACACAAGACTTCAAAAGCAAACGATATTTTTAAAAATTTTTAAAACCTTTTAGCTCCAAATTAAAAATTCTAAAATAAAAGGGGCATTTTCTACTATTTCCAAAATGCCTCAAAGCCGGGTTTTATATTTTATATAAAATTATAATTAAATTGGTTTATTTTTAAAATAATTAAATTTAAATTTGGGAAAAATTAATGTTTTTTTTAAAAAAATTTTTTTTTTTGATTAAAAACTACATAAAAAAAAAAGTGTTTTTCGTTTAAAAAGGACATAAAAAAGCGAAAGTCTGAAAATTTTTTTTTCTTTTTGTCACTTAGCACTTTCTTCCACTGAACGATCGTCTAAATCGGGAAAAATTTCGGAGGAAAACATGCTAAGGGTCCTTTGGCACGTTTTTTCCATTTAAAAAAGTGCCCAAAAACCGTGCACCTCCCAAATTTCCCGTTCACGAAAAATTTTACAAAATCGAATTTTTTCCCTAAAAAATTTGAAAGCTGTTATGTTTAAAGGGGGTAATAACATAATCTTTAACACAAAAATCTCAAATTTTTTTTTAAAAAAAGTCACTTAGAAATTTTCTTCCACTCAGCTCTTCAATTGTGTCTCAACAATCCCGCCCGTATTGATAAGTTAAAGGCTCTCTCGGACTAATCGCCCTTTAGTCAATAAGTAGTTGTACCATGCTGCCTAATTTGTTTTAAAAGAAAATAACTATTTAAACCCAAAGCAACACCATGTTGAATCAATGTGGTTTTCCTCGTGGTATAAGACAAAGAAAAACGCGTGGTTTTAATGCAAAATTTCCAACAATGATTTTTATTGAAGAGGCGTTTTTAAAAGTAAATTTATAAGCTAGAATAATGTTTATTATTAACCCATGACTAAATAGTTCGGTATAAGAAATAGGTCAAGTATTTTTTTCTAATCGCGGTTTCTATCGTTGTTTTCAATGTTATATTTCAATAACGTGTGTGTTCATCTATGAATGATTAAAAATCTTTTTCAAAGATAAGTAAGCATTGTTTGTGAATACAAGAATATCGCTTACACGAACTAAATAGCAAATATCCTCTAACTCAAAACCACCACGGGAACTCCAAAAGCACGTGTTTCTAGGCAGCAGGGGAATATTTTTTTCTTTTGTCGTTGTCAACATACCATAAACTCTTAATATAACTATAAAAAATCTAATTTTGATGTTTTTGAAAGATAAAATTCCGTCTCTTGACATCTGATGCTCCTTAGAGTATTCCAGTGTTCATTTAATAGTTATCTTTTTAGAGAAATTCTTTTGAAATTGAAAGCTACTTTAAAATACAACGTTTGACAAAAAGTAAGAATGCTCTCACTTGGAAACAATGTTGACAACACACTTTCAAACAACGTTGACAAAAGTGCAGCGACTTTCACGTGGAATTAATGTGTAAATTCTTTTTGCGGCTATTTCGAGTGTTATTCTTTATTTTTGTGTGGGAAGATAGTTACTGAGTTAGTTCGAAAACCAACAACCGAATGACGTAATGGGGCATACTATTTCGAGCATAGAGGTTTATAATAATACTCAACTACTAGCTGTTTATAACCCGCGCATGCGGGTAGAAGTGTGAAAAATAATTAATCATCAATTTCAAAACTTATTTGTTTTATCTTTCAATTCTCTAGTTACATAATATTATGAAGGTTACCACCCAGTAATTTTCCATTTAATTACCGCAACTTGGATATAGTATGATTATATTATTTTTCAAAAACAATACCTTCGTGACGAAGCTCAAATGAAAAAGAAATACATATTTAATAAAATTAATCAGTAATAATTAAAAACTTGGAAAAACAGCTAAATCTTAAAGTGTCTCAACATTTATTTAACGCATTAAAGGGAGTTCTATAATAAATTAAGTAACTTTTTTGGTCACACCTTTGTTAGATCTAAATCAATATGACAGCAGTAAGCAAATAATTTTCTTACTCCATATAAATTCATACAATTACTGAAAATATTTTTTAAGATTAAAATGCAAATGTATACAGTACTAAATCAATGCATATATTACATAATTGAATGAAAAAAAAATACAATAATAATTGAATGAAACAATAATAATTCAGAGAAAATGAATACAATATAATGCAATTATATATTACCAAAAAAAATTTAATGAAAATTTTTAACATAAAAAAAATTCAATGCCATATTTGAAAACAATGTATATCATCAATAAAAATAAAACAATAAAAATTTCAATTAATTTATATAATATAAAAATTTAAAATTTTGGAAGTGCCTCCGAAAACCCCACGTTTTTGGGTTTGGGGAATCTGGTGAAAAAAGAGTAAAAGTTTTTCTTGATTCCCCACTCTGGAGCACCGACATACATTGCCCGTGAGAAATACATGTTTTTGCCATTGCGGGCCCGGGACCCCCTTTTAGGACTCCCCTTTTGGGCCTTGTTGATGGAAGGGCAAAAACTTGGCTTTGATGGGGAAAATTTGGAGGCGCTTGAAAGGTAAAAGGTGCGTGGGAAAGGGGATGAGGGGAAATCCTGGGAAATAAACACGTCCTCCCCTTAGCTGATCCCGTAAATCAGGGTAGCCTCCAGCCCCCTTTGGGCCCATCACTTCTTGATTTCAGCCTTGTGCCGTTTAAAAAAGCTTGGGTGGATCCAAGTTCCGCAGGAGTATGATTTGGAGCTCCTAACTTTTAAAGGTTTCCAAAAAATTTTTTGAGGGGGAAAATCCTGGAGGATCCAACTTTTTTGAGGAATTCCACGGGAAATAATTGCCACCTCGTCTTCGTCCGGCTACAGTGTCGACAGATTTGTAGATGCATTCTCTCCTGGAAGCGGGGCCAAAAGTTGGTGTAATGCTGTCCAACGTGCCCACGTTCTTGGAGCAAAGAAATGGCTTTTTTTAAAACCTTAGCCAGTTTTCCCGGTTTACTTGATAATGTAGGTGTGGGTTTTTAAATAGAACCTTTTCTGCCAGTTGAACATGTCTTGTACCACTTTCCAAATGAGAGTGCTCTTCCATTTTGATCTGCTGAAAAGGGTGCCTTTTCCCTACCTCTAGAAGCTGCTTGAGAAAATATGGCCTGCCCTTGGTCGCCACTGAGCTGGGGCCCTCATGTTGGTTTTTCAGGCTAAACTTTTTAACCCCCTTGGCCACAGTGTGTGATGTTTTTAAATGCGGCGTTTTTATTGGTCGGCTCCCCGTGCCTTTGGGAATCCGGGCAAAGTCTGTCGACAGTCACCAGCCCAGCAAACTGCAGTACCTCCCATTATCCTGGTTTTTGGTTGCGCCTCAGGTCTTGTTTAAAAGGCGATCCAGAGCTTCAAAAGCCCCCCCTTTTGGCTCATCGTAGCTTCATCCCATAAATGAGATGGCACTCCGAAGCATCCTGGCCCTTTATGGCCCCGACTAATGTTTGCAATGGGGTTTTCTTGCTTCATCAGGTTTAGGGGCAGCTTGAATTTCCCGAGTGGGCAGTTCTACCCCCATCCCAGTAAGGTTGCTGCTATCCCACTTGAGGCCCCCTGCCAGGGGTCTTCTTTGTGCTGTCTGAGCTTGGCCCGAAGCAAGTTTTTATTAACGAAAAAGTCTTGGGCCCGTACCGCCCCGTGGCATCGATAAAGAAAAGACCTCCTCACCCTGTTCAATGATGGAGATATGGCGTTGTATGCAAGATTCTGATCCCCCTGTAAGACGTGGTTCATTTTCTCTTACATGCTCAAACCATCTCTTCCCGGGATTGTGAAAAAAAAAAAAAAAAATAAAAAAAAAAAAAAAAAAATCCTTCTTAAAAAACTTTGGCAACGGGGACTTTCCCCCCCCCTTCTCCTCCCATTGATTAATGAGCTTATGAAGCTCAAGGTAGAGCTCCATTAAGAAAGACATCATTGGGAAGGAAAAAATCTTCATCAGTGTGCCCGTCTTTGAACTTTGTGGAAGATATCCTCAGCCATGCTGTTCCCGTGTTTTTCCCATAATTTGAAAAGGGCTCGGCCCCCCCCGCAGGTCATCAGCATGATGGCAAAGAGCTGGCGCAGTTGCTTTGGTGAACTTGAGAGGGCCAGCCTCCTCCAGTCTTTTTCCAGAGACCCGTAAACCCCCTCTAAAGAGCCCGTGCTTGGCACAGGCCTCTCTGTAGTACCCACAAACCCTTCCCTTAAAAGGGTTTCGAAGGTCTTGGGGGAAGCTACATGGCCCGGGGCACATGGGTAGCAGCAGGCGTAAATGAACATTCCTTCCTGGTTGGGGTGCACGGTGTAAAACCCGGGCCGATGGCATCAGACTTGAAGACACATCTTCCTCCCTTTCCTTCCACTCGACCCCTCCTTGCGCCTCATCCATGTCTTGTTAGTCCGGGTTTTGGGGTCAACCCTTGGCACGTCTCCCAAAAAAAGCAGGGCCCTTTGCAAAAGAGCCATTCCGAAACAGCTTAAAGAAAGCTGTGAAGGTGGACCCCCGGGGGGGGTTTTTGGTTGCAATACCCTTTCTGCATTTTCTTCATGAAAACACTCGCTGACCATTTTCCAAGTGGACAGCGAGATTGATCACACTCGGATGACGTTCATGATTTCGAAACCCAATTACGCCAGATGGCTTCATCGATGATATGTAGCGGCCCACCTGGAAGCGGTGGATTTCGTCACGCGGCTGGTCACCCTCTTGCTCCACTCCAAAGACTGCCATGTCGGATCCTTTGTTCACATATTTGCAAATGTACTTGATGCTTTTGCACTGATTGACAAAGCTTTCTCACGTGATATGGGCTGACAATGTCTTGGAGAGCAGCTTGTTATAGGGATATTCCAGCGGTTGTCGATCTCCACCTCTCGGCTCTTGGACCTTGAGAAGAGCATTGTGCCACCATCTCCTGGTTTCCGTCTTCTGTATAGTGGATATCCGTCTCGGTCGGTTTGAGTTTCTTACAAAAGCTGCTTGGGGAAGCGCTTCGAGCACTTGCCTTCTTCCATGCAAGGCGACTGTCGATTCAAGACTCCCACAGGGTCCATGAACCATCTGGGTTTTAATAGTATTGTACAGATCAGGGTCTTCTGCGGGATCAGGCAAGCTCAGCGCAAATGATGTTGTCGATATCCTCGGCTGGATTTTGGACTTGCACCATATCAGAGTATGGGAATGGGGCAGGCCACGCTTTTGCCACTCTATGGTGTACATCCAGGCTTGCAGTTCGCCAAAGATTTTGCCATCCTTTAGCAGCCAAAGAAGCTTTTTCTGTTTCCAGTGGAAAATCCGGGCCACAATATCATGGCGATCATTTGGTTTCTGGCCATCAAACAAGTTCTGCTGAATGTCCTCCCACTTAGGGTTACAGGTGAATGTAATGAAGAGGGTCGGGGCGACCGAACTTCCTCACATATGCCATAGCATCTTGAGTGCGCTGGTGCATATATCGTGGAGAACCAGTGAAACTGGAGGGCAGGATGACTGCAGGCCTATTTTGCTCCGCATTCCCATCGGTTGTCATTGCATCTGAAGACCACGGTCACTGCTCAGCTCTAGTGTCGTCTGGTTTAAACGGATATTAGAGTAGCCGCTCAGTCTCGCATTTTGGCATAACATGTCAACCATCAAGCTGACTGGTTGACCTCCTTTGAACCGTAGCAGCTGTTGAAATGACCTTCTCTAACCATTAGTCTGTAGGCATAGAAGGTACCTTGCAGCTTATTTTCTTTCCTGTCTGCTCTCCAGTGCTAGGCTTCACTTGGTAAAGGGCAAAAATTATAGCCATCTTCACCTCGTGGAAACAGGAGTGGATACTGGAGGCTGGTCGTAGGGACCGGTGAGTTTTCTCCTTGATGGTGATGAGCATGTTGTCTCTTTCCTTCAGGACATGTCGCGTGAGCCTGTGGCATGCTCATCTCCGACCATGATAATGGCCACCCTTTATTTGTGACTGAAGCATTGAAGCGACGGGCATGTTCCCCAACAGGTGCTCTGTCAGCTCTGATGACCATCCGGTGTTCCGGCAAGACCATCTGCTCTAGGGCTGATTTGAAGCTTTGTACGTATGGATGAGTCTCATGGAGCAGGCTTGGAGCTCTTGTATGATGGGGCGATCCACACCCTGATTGAGTCTGCAGCGCTGATCGATCTGCTGTCGCCACCCATGAAGTACACCTGGACGTACTTGGGCTCTTCATCCGGTAGTGGTAGTAGACTTCCCATGCGGTCGTTAGACCTGGCCCTGGATTTTGAATGTGGTGAAGAATCCTCTGTTTGTCAGGTTCTTGCCTGCACCAAAGGAGGTCATCATAAAAGCGGAATTGTATTTCCAAATGTTGGAGCGAAAGTGTTTGGCCTTTTGATCATCGTCGATGAGAAGCCTTACTTAAAACTTCCGGTGGAGGTTGCAGTGTTCTGTAGCCTTCACCTTCCGTTAGTGCAACACATTCCTGGGGCCTCACCTGGCCATTTATGCACCTGCAAAAAATGTACACACCTTATCCATTCTTGCCGATAATGACCTTACTGTTGGAACTGTATGCCTTGGTAGCATTGTAGGAGAAAGCTCCTTTAAGCCAGGTAATGTTTTCGGTTTAAAACGGCCTGCGAATTGTCGTCTACGATCCGCTCGCAATCGGTGTACTCTTGCTTCTGGCGTCTCGTCAGATTAAAATGTATCAATATAGATTAAAATGGCCGAAAACGATCTCACTTTAAACTGATCACTGTTGGTCTGCGTGCATAAAATAAATATTCTTAATGAAAGCGAATTACATGATCTAATAGTTTAGATGTTATAAAGCTACTCCAGCAAACAGCAAACGATTTGCATTTTTTATATTATTCGTATTTTTCTTAACTGTGATAAAGATACTAAAACATACGATTTTTGTAGATAGAGCTATTACACAATAGATATAGCTACAAACACACCCATTATACAGCTCTAACATAATGACCTTCGAACAACCGACCAGATTATAAATTTTATAAAAGAAATTGCCCATTTGGCGAGGTTTTACACTAATATGCAGCTCTAGTGCGATGGCCTTTATTAACCATCATAGTTCAGTAATAGCTTAACTATACATTAAATGTTTTCGTTAAAAGTTTTATTTTAATTTTTTTCAGCGATGGCATCAGGAAAGTAAAAAAGATCGGATTTGAGCCAAAGTGGTGTATTTTTTTTCAGAAAATTCGAATAAAAATTTTCGAAACGATATAAGGAATGGTCTGATTCGAAAAAATTCTTAGCCTATTTTTGGGTTCTGGAAATGAGATGAATTTTTGTGCCAAATTTCGTGAGGATCTGTTGTGTGGTTCTTTAGATCTCGTGTCTTATACAAACAAACGGAAGTTGCCTTTATGTATATAGATTAAATATCAAAACAATTCAGAAGGGTTGCCAAGTTCGTTTACCATCAACCTCGTTAACGCGAAGGTAGAACTGAAGAAGGTCGCGATAACCGAATAATATAAACTTGCGCCACAGTTGCGAAATTTGATGCCCATTTTCCATAAAGAGTTTTTATCATACTTACATTTTCGTTATGTATTGGATTTGTTTTGAAAATTAAATCCCTTTTTTCCCTATTGAAAAGATATCTCCATCTTCCTTCTGTTCTAACATACAGAGAATTCAAGAGCCCTATTTATTTAAAATCAAATATTTTAACAACAAAGCAGATAAAAAGATGAGAACTATTTCCTGTTAACTGGAAGTTATGGATACCCACACAGTATGTACAAAACCAAATTTGTCAAAATAGTACCTTTAATTTGTTTTTGAAACATTTTTTCTAAACACTTTAGATTATTTTTTAAACTTAACACCAGTATTCAGATTGATGTTGATCAATATAATTTAAACTTTTCAAAATCACCTTGTGTTTCATGCGGACTTTCCTATGCGGGGGACGATATGAATAAACTTCGCTTCAAACTCAGCCAGCCTGGCGGAGTGGAAGCAATGATGAAGCAGATGAAGGATGAAATGGAATGGTTGGAACGGAAAATGGCTGAGAAGGAAGTTCCTATGGAGACGGTTGTTGTACCGCAAGTTGTGGCTAACATCCCCACCTCCAACCAGTTTCAAGCCTTGGCCGAGTCCATGGAGCTGTCGTCGGATGCCCAATTCCCGGCGGCAGGGACTGTAACCCCGGATGCCCCATTCCCGGAGGGAAGCTCGGATGCCGGTCCCAGGAGGGAAGCATGGATGTCCCGACGGCCAAGAAGGTCAAGCTAAATCCGGAACCCAATTCCCGGAGGCGGTTGACAACATCAAGCTTAATCCGGATCCCCAATTCCCGGAAGCGGTTGATATTAACATCAAGCTCAATCCGGATGCCCAATTCCCGGAAGCGGTGATAACAAGATCAAGCTTAATCCGGATGCCCAATTCCCGGAGGCGGTTGATTTTAAGACCCCTGATGCCCAATTCCAGGTGGCACGCAGACCTGACCCGATTCTCTTCCTCGGAGGAGATATCGGCGATGCATCTGCCTCCGCGTTCGCGATGCAGTGGGAGGTGATATAGGCTGCAAACCTTATCACAAGTTTCGTCAAGATTTACCCACGAACCCCTGATGAGGAAACTAAGACCTGGCCATACTTGCCGATGCTAAGGCAGGATTCTTTCGCCACTCGCATCGCAAAACGCCCCATCCTCAAAACGGTTGTCAAGGGTTGCCCCGCGACACCGAGCCAGCAACCATCACTGCCGCGCTTGCCGCGGAGGGTTACATAACAGAAAGAGTAGCCCAGATGACAAGGGCTCGTACCAAAGCCCCCTACCGATATTCCAAGTCCTGGTTGTACGGACTGGGAACTTCAAGGAGATTTTCAACCAACGCAGCCTCCTGGGTAAGAAGGTTTACTTCGAACCATACAGGAAGGTCTCGCGCATCCCACAGTGCTACAACTGCCAGAACCACGGGGACGTTTTGTAGCCAATGCCAAAATGGGTGCCAGGTGTCCCGGTACTGCGGCCTCGGCCACGACTCCCGTACCTGTCCCACCCGAGCTGATCCCAACGTCCATGCTGTGCCAACTGCGTGGCCCCCACCTTAGCTCCTCCGTGACCTGCCCGGAGCGACCAAAGCTCCCCAAAAGGGAGCTTCCGAGCGTGCCGCCAGGTGGCAGCACCCCAAGCCCCGCCTCCAGACCGCAGAGGATCCTGCGTCGATTTTTGAGGCCCTCACGTCCGTGGAGACGCTATCACAGACGTCTTCGGGGACATCCCCACTTTTATCAAGAAGGCAGCGGCTCTTTCCGCAGCAACCACAAAGGCCGACAAGATGTTGGCTCTCTTCAACCTTATCGAGCCGTAGAACGCGGGCCTTCGAGCCTAAGTTTATTCCTTGCAAAAGTTATCGCCTTTACGGCACTTTTTCGATGAAAGAGAAAGGGCGCTTCGCGCCGATGCTCTGATAGTTAGTATCGATTTCCGATTTCCGATCACCTTGTGTATTTATTTCCTAAAACTAATCAAGAGCGACGGCACTTTAGTCGTTTATTTATTTATGGGATCTGTTTCGGTCTGATCGAATTGTAAATTTGCAGGGTACAAATATTCACAGTGACCATACTTAATACTAGAAAGACGGAGACTTGGGATTTACCTATATTGTCCCAAAGCTGTCAAAATTATTGCATTGTAAAAGAATACCTAATGTGTAAGAAATGTGTTATAAAATTATTTTTTATTTATATTCATTATTTGTACATTTTGACTACTTGGAAAATTTTGAATCAAAGGACTTTTTTATTGAATTGAGTATATTTATTAAACGAAATCGGAGCCGATCTGACTTTATATAAGAAATTTACTCAATTCAATTATAAAAATCATTTGATTGTGTTAAATCTTCCAATTAGTCAAAAATGACTGCCTTAGGCAAAACAGGTATAATGCACATATATACCGGAAATGAAAGAGGGGGAGGCAACTACAATGATTTAATAACCGCATTTATATGTTGTACAAAAAAACACAAAATTCTAAGAAGCTGTGTCAATATATACACAATTGTTTTTTCTAACTGAAATTGAAAAGCAGTCAAAATGCTGCCTTACGCAATCTAGTGTTAATGTTACAATTTCAAAACTTAAAAAATAAATACGTATCAGAATCACGTCAAATTTCAATTGAAAGATTTTAAAAGAAGTAGGAAATGTATGGCTCAGTTCAACTTTTTGACACATGTCCTTTCGAATCGCATATCAAAATAAAAAAGTATATAGTAGATGATCGCGATGTTTTAGTAAATGTAGACGATCTGCTTTTAACTATTATAATGATTAGCTAATGGGTATTCAACATAAACAAAGAATGGAAACAATTATAATCAAGAATAAATACTATTTTTCTTTGTTAAAATTACAAAGATAAAAATGACTGCGATATCGACAACTCTAAAAAATAACAATGGTAAAAAAGATGGAAGAAAGATATTAAACACAATAGCAAAGAAATGAGACTAAAAACGGCTATAATTGCATTTTAACTTTAACTCTTTAAGACCGGCTATCAGATGGCGATGATTTAAGTTTAGGGGACTACAATTTTAAGTTTTATTGAAAAAGAATGTTTTAAAAACAGCATCAATGCCAGCAATTCCTTAAAAGTCTTTTTTTACAAATAACAACAGTACAAGTCAGCTGCTTCGGTTCGATATTCCAATATTGCCAAATAGCCCTCGTGTAGCTCCATTTGCGACGATAATTCAACTAAACTAAACGAATCGGGTTCGATATTTTTGAAAAGCTTGAACATTCTTTTTTATACCGCACGATCGTGATAGCTGGGTCTTAAAGGGTTACTAATGAAGACTAATATAATTCGAGAATATCCGCTGCAGAGTGAAGCCATTTCCTAAACAAGAAAACTAATCGACGTTCTGCAAATCCATTTAGCTGATGTCGCGGGCCGCACTTTCTTGGGATGTGATACCTTAATTTCAATTCAGATTATAAGCAAGAATCAGTTGAGAACTTTGTATAGTTTGTTATAATATTAAAACTCTGTTGATGTGGCAACCCCCAACAACCAGAAAACTGAAAATTTATTTAAGATCCCAGTTTCTACAATTAGGAAACCGTGAAAAAGTTTTTTTAAGGAAACATGAAATAAGATGCAGTAAGCCGTTCTAGTACTTTTATCGTCTACGCTGCCTACTCAATGTACAGCAGAGTACTTGAAAATCTGTTTTCGAACTAAAGCATCTTTAAAGATTGATTTGTTGATTATTGGCATTTTTGAAATGTTGTATTTCTGTTGTTTTTCCATTTTTTTTTAGTTGTTATTGTCTGTTTACTCTTTGGAATTATTTTGTTACAAACCAAATTTTACAATATGTTAATTTGGAAATTTAATCGTTTCCGGCTGAAAATTTCTAGCCTTATTTTTGGGGCTTTTATACAGCCAATTACGCTTCGTAATTAAGAATGCTAGTCAAGTGACGAGATCAACACATGAGCGGGAACCTAACGGAACTTTGATTGACATCATATGCTAACACCCACAGATTTAACCCTTTTTGTAGTACAGCTATAAATATGAATCACTTTTTTAGTTTTTGTTTCCCAACATTTGCAAAAAGGTAAATCTAAAAAAAATTGTTTAAAATCTTCTTACACAAATTTTAATCTATGTTTTCATAAAGAAAAAGACTTTTAGTTTTTTAAACTCTGACAAAGATAGAATTTAAACACGGCATTTTTGTCTTAAAAAATTTCGTCCGTTAGAAAGTGCTTTTTATAGATTAAAAAAAAATGAATTCTACATTAAGGAAGTTTTTTGAAAAAATTTTACATTTTTTATTGTGTTCTCTAGTGTATTATACTAAATTGATAATGTATAGGATCAAAAGTTATCATTGTTGGTAAAATATCAGACCTTTATTCAACATCAATCATGTAGTGTTATCGAATATATTACAACAGCCCATGTCTACCAAAAGGGACATCAAAGGTGAAAATAAGTAACTTCGGCTACTTATCAGCTCCATCTAGGCGTAATATATTTGAGGTTGCTGTTATGTGTTTTGCTTATTCTAGTATTACTGGGGTAAATCAGTGCCATCTAGCGCAAACAGTATTTGAGGTAGCGCCTGTGCAGCCGCTACACACAGATGAACGAATGTTTGTCCCCTGATAACGAATGGGATTTTAAGATGCTAATAGTATATATAAATTAGTTTTCCAATTAAAAAAATATTTGGGGTGCCAAAATTTTTAAAAGGATCAAAATAAGCCATTTTGCGAAAATTGTTTGGGGACAATCAGACAAATATGACCGACTTGTATTTCATTAGTGAAATAATTAATTTTCTGTTTGCAGTTTCTGGTATTCTTAATGTGTATATAATAACATTTTATTAAGATTCATCTTATGTTATTGCTACTTTTTTGTCGTCACACAAAGGTTTAACGAGCATGTCTATCTCCGTAAACTCTGTTATTTCAGTTGGACCTTGGCTGCAAATGTCCGTCTAGATGAAAGCAGTGTACTGCCTCCGGGATCGAGCCCAAACGCTTGCTACCGATTTGGGCCAATTGCGTGTCCAAAGCTAATAAAATTATAGTTTTTAAAATCAAAAAAATATTAGAACCAACTTCAAAAAGTATGGTTATAGAGCCCTGTCAATAAAAAATACGTTATCGTATAAAAAAAAACTTTAAAAAATCAATATAGCCCGAGAAATGTTCTTAGTAAAACATGTTTTGTCCATTGGATTAACACTGAGGCACTTTAATAAACCCTTGGTCATCGCTCTTATTGCCCTTTAATTTCCATTAGTCAAATTATTTTATGCCAGCAACACCGATTATGTTTTCCACACCATCAATTGTGCAACCCGAGACCTATTAACATTGCTAACAAATCAAGAGTCAACTTTCTGCAAGCGTATAATGTATGTGTGAAGGAAATGGTGAGCGCAGTAACCACAACGAGTGCAAAACCTCGTCGCTCACTTTTCGAACACCCAAATTACGCATTTCAATAAATGGCTGGGAGGCCGTTTGATACCCAAACAAAATAATGTCCCAGAGAAAAGTTTTGAGACGAGTCAATTCGGTTAGATTAGGTTGAAATATCGTCGCACTAGAGGTACACTATGAGCGGCGGAAGTCGAAATTTAGAAATTTATTTGTATCCCTTTAAGACCGGCCGTCAGATAGCGCTGATTTAAGTTTATGAGACAAAAGGGTTGAGTTTTATTGAAAAGTTGCTTTAAACTTAAGAACCACGCTCATTTTATATGCAAATAACGACTGGTACAAGTCAGCTGCTTCGGTATCGATATTTTTGAAGAGCTTGAACATTCTCTTTTATCCCGCATGATCGTGATAGCTCGGCTTAAAAGGATATTAAAAATTCTTCATACGTTTGATTGCATTAATGTTGCGAGTGTTATTTATCCAATAAAAGCTTTAAATCGGTAAATTTGTTGTTTTTTATTTTTAAAAAATAGTGGTAAACATATTTTGCGTCAAAAATCATGTACGTAGGGAAATCATGGAACGAATTAGAAGCGAGGACGGCATAAATTGATTTCTATTCCTGGTTTTTAATAAGTAAAATTGAAATTCTTAGTATTTCATGTGTTAATGATATTCTCGTCAAAACCACGTATCGTCACCTTAACCATATTTTAAATCTCCTCTCAAATTTAACCACGGATTTTGTCGGAGGATATAAAGCACTTCGAATTTATGTGACCAAGTCCGAACAATTTCAGTTAATTTCCATTAATCAGAGTCATAATTGATATTGCGATTGCAAGCAGAACGTTATTATTTATTTTTTGATTATTTAGACCAATACTTTTTATATTTGAATGATTATCAATAAACTGATATATTCAAGAAACCATTTTTGATATATACTTTTTGGTGACACATTTAGATACGGAAACCAGTCATTATTTGATGTATATTATTCATTTATGTTCATCTATTCGCATTGTGAAAATGCAAATAACTTAGGTTTTTTTTTAATTAGCTTATGAAATTTCATGATTACTTTTATATGTTATTTTTTTTACAAAAAGTGGTATTCACTATAATTGGACAATTTGCCCCATTCCGGAATATTTTATATCTATTAGACTCAAAAATGTCACACCATCCGTTACTTGAATGACCGAATAATATTTACAATAAATTATTTTTAAAACGAGCGTGGTTCCAAAGGTCTTCTAAAATGTTACTTTCCTCCGATAGTACATTCCATTTTTAGTTATATACTTTGATAAACTCTGAATGAAAGCTCCTAAAGGAGGCTAGAAATAGGCAGCCGGAAACGATTACATTAAATTAAACTCTGAATTACTTACATTGCAAAAAAATATATTTATTTTACTACAGAAAATTTCTAGCAGCAAAGTTGCCAGAAAATGTTTGGAATGATACGGACAAAATCTGTTGACAGAATTTTTCAAAGTTAAGCCATACAGAAAATATTCGTGCCTAACTGATATTTCTTTATTGCTGAGTACATTAAAAAAAAAGAAAGAAAATACCTAATTACAACGCGTGTACAAACCTTTGTCGACGGAATAGGAGCCAGGCGCACCGCCTATTATACCTTCCTAGCCTAGGAAGTACAATATATCAAATATTGTATGTATGTTTCCTTTTCGTATTCAAACAGAAAAAATGTGTTCCCAACAGGTTAATCAGAATCAGTGGTTGCAGGTTTTATCTGTTTTACAGAGAATAATATGTTTTTTTTATTTTTTTACAAAATTAATTTATAAGCTGGTTGGTTGTTCGAAGGTCATCGTGCTAGAGCTGTATTACAAGTGTGTTTTTTGTTTGTAGATATATCTCTTTTTTTCCAATTATTACCAAAAATTGCAGTTACTTTCTGACCTTCATTTACATTCAGAGTGAAATTGGTACTGATATGAAAGTAAGACAAATTTAAGACTACGTACATAGAAATGAAATTTAAGTGAACTTGCGCGCGGAAAAGTAGCAGTTTTTTTTCCCTCATCCTTAAAAGATAACTCATTTATAATGTGTCATCGTTTATTTATATTCTTGAAAAAATATGTAACAGTAATTGTCACTTCTAACCACTCTCATACCATTTTTCAGCAGCTTTAAAAATAAGTTCCACCGTAAAACTTATTAAAAAAATATATGTCATTGGTACATACGATGAAAAAAGTTTTTAAAAAACTATGTGGCAACAAAAAATGTCAAATTCGTTTTATCTTTTGACACAAGAAAATTAATTTTGTATTTATTTTTCTTGTTAAAATTTTAAACAAATTGCTCCCCTTTGTATTTTTTTTAAACCCTTTTAAAGAAAAATTGTATTATTATGAAAGGGAAATATCAAAATCATCTCAGTCAAAAGCAGCCTTAAAACGACAGAATTAAACACCTAAAGTAATTTAATAAAAATACGTTTTTTCAACGAAACTGTCACCCAGGGCCCCCTTAAACACAACATTTGTGCTCAAAAGGAAAAAGTCGCCTAAATCCATATTAATTATATTAATTCTAACGTTTACACGTTAATTTGGCTATAGTTAAACTCATAGGTTTTTCCCTTTCACAGAACCACGGCCACGGGCGGGGCTAAAAACTCTTGGAGCAATCAGAAAGAAGACAAAATAAAACGGCTGAAAAATTTTCCCCTTCATCTGATTTCTCCGTGCGTCTTATAGCTTCGCCCCCTGGTCGTGGCTTCTTGGGAAGGAAACTATGAGTTTCCTATCGTTGCAGTTTTTTTTTTCGAGAATTTATAAATTTTTTTGTACATAATAAGATAATTAAAAAGTTCAGTGGATGAACGTGCTATGTCATTTTTGATTTTTTTTTATATTTGTGTAAGTGAAGATATAATCTCCTTCTAATCTTCTCCTAAGAATAAGATTAACCTTTTTCATAAAGTCAAGTGTATTTTTTAGCAAATCGCCGAAAATCTACCAAAACACAAGGAATAAATAACTGGGATTTAGATTTCAGTAAAAAAAATGTGTTTCATTAAACAACTATGTTTTTAATCATCAAATTATCCTCTGGTACTAAGATAAATTAGTGGCTACTTTTACACATAACTTCACATTCTGTAGCTATCGAAAACGGAATTTTATTAGAAAAGTCTTTCGAAAATATAGGTAAAGTTATTTTTATTCTACATTTCTAATTAGTATATTTCTACTTAGGGTGATCAGACGTACTGCAGTTTGCAATATAGTTTTGGTATTTTTTTCAACTATATAGATATAAACCATTATGCAAATAATCACAGTTTTATTTTTCTATAGCTTTATCAAAGAAAAACAACGAAATAAAACATGATTTATAAATATTTAATGATGATTTTATAGTCGAAAAATTAATCATCGAAACAAACCTGGTCAGGCGATTTTTTCTAATAATATACACTGTAGCTATTGTATTTCATTATTAGCCTTGACTTTGGAAAACATGCATTCGTAGTTAAAAATTACAGAGTAATACTGATTGAGTTTAAAATATCTAAAAAAAGAATGACTATTTGAATTCCCCGAGCTTCCGCATAAGCACAATTTTTAAATTTGAACTGCCTCGTAATTCTTTCACGCAACAGGAATTACGGTATATTTAAAGAGTCTTTCATTCACGTTCACATTAACACCAATTACGTTTGAAATATAGTATATTAGTGTTCCTTAAACATCGATAGACTATCGATAGCTTCGTACGCAACTCGATAGTTTCAACGGCGGGCGCACTTCGAAGTAAAAAATCGATAGTATACGCTGCAGCGAGACTATCGAACTATGGATACTATCGAAGTGGACGAAGTTTTCTGGCAGCTTGCCAGAACAATCGAACTATCGATACTATCGAAGCGGAAATAAACTTCGAATGAATTACTTCGAATGAAAACTTCGAATTATTAATTACATCGAGTTGGTGATGCTTCGATTGTTTCCCTTATGTAGGTGTGCTTGGTATTGAATTAACGTTACACTAGAACTACGCTACTTACTTACTTACTTACTTACTTAAGTATATATATATATATATATATATATATATATATATATATATATATATATATATATATATATATATATATATATATATATATATATATATATATATATATATATAATATATATATATATATATATATATATATATATATATATATATATATATATATATATATATATATATATATATATATATATATATATATATATATATAT
>CM033275.1:10210067-10297567 GCA_019343175.1 Oedothorax gibbosus | reverse complement strand
GGCCTACGAATGAACTATTCATTCGAATAGGAAACTATCGATGTTTAAGGAACACTATAGTATATATAGTTTTTTTCAAGCTTATCGCACAATAAATACTATTGCACTAAGTGCTTAAAAATTATTTTTATAATAAAGTTAATTATCTAAAAATAGCGGTAGTTATTGAATTTAAAGAAATTTTATCCTTAATCTTAAACGAATTGAAATAGCTTGAAGCCATCGCAAATATCGATATCATTTTGCAGTGTTGCTTTGTTCAGTTGTTACAAGTTTCAGTACAATGACCCGTGATCGACATTTTTCATTTGTTCTTTTACGACCTTCCACATATTTTATCAGATGCCAAAAATCTTTTTAAAAAAATTAAAACCGTGTATCCTCCATAGTATATATATTATGCCTACAAAAGTTATACTTACCAAGTCTTACAATCATTCACCAAAGATAGTTAGAGTGAAAAATGTATTGAGAAATCTTTTCACGTCTAATAAGGCCTAATAGAGCAATAGCCCACGGCCCCCAGACCTAAGTTATTTTCCCACGAATGAAATGTGTCGAATAAGGATTGATTTTCATATACTTTAAGTGTATTCATACCCGCTTAGAGTGGACCAACGGCCAATTTACGAGGTAGGGCACTAAAAGGACACCCTTCCACAAAGGGCACTAAAAAGTTTTGAAAACGTGATTCAGTTTCCTCTCTGTTTTTAAGAAAATTCTTAAGAAATGTGTCTGAACTAAAGCTAACCTGTTTCTATTATGGAAGCTAGAAAAATATATTCTGTCAAAAACAAGATCAAATTTCGGGTTTTCAAATGATGCCATTGATCGCTCCATCAAAGTACCTAAAGCGATTTTGACTTAAAAAGTGTTTTTCTAAATAAACTAGTCTATTTCTGTAGTTGTTGTTGTTGCATGCCCCCGGAGGCCAGCAGTGCTAGACCAGGTCCATGACATCGTACACCCTCAGAAAGTCCAACACCATTAAAGGGTCGTCGTCAAAATCCTGCTTGGAGAGCCCCAGGCACGCGAGTATGTGATCAGGCGAAGCCTGCTCAGAAAAGCAGTTAGAACAAATTTCAAAGCTCCTGGATCCCTCATTAAATTTCAATGTCTTAAGGTGGCCACTTCGAAAGCGGGCAAGAGCAGTTTGATCCTGTCTATTAAAGCCAGGAGCAAGGGAGCTTCCAGGACGCGAACATTGATACCAATGGTGCACTGGGGGGACAATCCAAGTAGTCCTGTTCTTGTGTTTAATCTTTGAGTGTATCTCCGAAAAGGTGAGAGGCGCTGACGGAACAGAGGCCTCGCCAGCACCAGCCTTTGCTAAATTGTCCGCGATCTCGTTCCCCTCAATATCGACGTGGGAGGGGATCCACTGCAGATGAATCTGATGCGACATGGAAAGCCGTTTTAACTTGTTAAGAATTGTCACTCCCACATTGTCTCTCACACCCTGCGTCTATTTCTAAGTATACTTAAGTAACTATCTAAGTATACTTAAAAAGTGTATCACTAAGTACTAAGAACTGGAGAATAGTTTCGAAACTTGATTTTATTTCAATATTCGGAAGTGGCGAGGATTTTTTTTTTAATTTGTAGTTCAGCTTAACTCGATGGCTCAACCGCGTAAGGGGGGGGGGGCTGCGATGTATATTTTATGTGAACTAATTAGTAAATGCATTAATTAACTGTAAATACTACATACTATTTTCAATAATATGTAAATTATTAAATATTAATTAAATTATGAATATTAATTAAATCTTACAATTTAGTTTTTATTATTTATTGTAAATAAAAAATTATTAAATAATATGAACGAATTTATAAAAATAATAATGAAGTTAATAAATATACATAAAGTGTTGTAATTTAAGCTATTTAGAGTTATTTAATATGTAATAAATGATTTGATTGATTGTATAAGATTTGATTGACGTTTTATAAAAATTTCAAAAGCAAGTACAACTATCAGTTCAAAAGAATTTTTAAAAAAAAAATTATTGCAATAAATCGAGAAAAGTAACTGCTTTGCGCAGTTCAAATATAATATTAGCATTTATAATTTTCTGAACATAATAAAAAGTTTCAAATAAATTTAATTAAAGTTCAGTGTTATAAGTACACAAGTAAACGGCATATTTTAAAATAAGAAATTGAATACTAACTAATTAAACTGACGTATTTTTAAGAATTTTTATACTGTACAAATTTTTTTTATAAAGGTAGTTGGAAGGGGGGGGGGGGGGGGATAATGGAATAATCACTCGTTTCAATTAATTTTGCAAGGTAGAAGAAAAAAAAGGCATTTTCAAGAATTAACTAAATTTTTGTAGAAGGTTAGTTTGAATTATCATCGCACTAAAGCTGCACGAGGGTTATAGACAACGGGCGTCATAATTTAGAACCACAGTTAAGTGACGAGCCGTCACATGAGTGACATTGTAGAAGAAAAATAGAAAGAAAACATCAGTCTTAGCATCTACTACCCCCCAAAAACACACAATTAAAAAGATCAAATGAAGAAATGGCATAGTTCTGACGCAAAAAATCTTTCTTTTAACAATATTACTTTAACAAAACAAACATTATTTTATTTTAAATTTTGCTATTATTTGATGCGAAAAGTCTTAGTTAAGTTTTAAAAATCTTAGCAAATATTCTATTCATATTTAAGGCATCAGTAAGCATTGTTAAGCCAAAATTTATAAGGAAACATTTTTAAATGTCTGTTAATTACTTGACAAATTATCAAGAAAAAACAATTATTTAAATTCTTGATTTAACTCTTGAAAAAATGAGTTATTACACTATTGACTTTCAAAAAGTCAAATCTCACTATATTTGACAATTTTTAAATTTCTTTAAACAACTATATAGACCAATAACAAAAAAAAGCTCTTTGACACACTGATATAATATTGAGGGCATTGTCATTTTATTTATGTTTTTTTTAAATGTGATATGCTACATAATAAGGATTTTCAAAAAATGAAAATATTTTTAGAACATTTTTAAATTATTACTTTAGTTAAAAACAGACCATTGCATATTCTCCAAAAAATTGCAAACTTAAATTATATCAAAGTAGAAGATTTGATTTTAAACACAAGAATTAATAAATGATTCTCTCAATAATTCCAATAAAGAAGTCGTAATCTCACGTAAAATTTTCATTAGAAAACGTATTTTAAGCGGAGAATGGCTTTTTTAAATATATATTTCTATAAATTATGGAATATTACAACGACCAGCTAACAATACTGACATACCCATTCAATCAGAAATTCCGATTCTTTTTATTTGTCTAATCTGTCGAAGAAATTTGTTTTTACACGTACAGAGCGCAAATAGAATGGAAATTTTAAAAACGGAACGATAATAATTTTTTCAAAAAAATTGTGTAGTCATGGGAAGGGATTTTTTATAAGTTCCCTTGTCATTGTCGCCCAGTGACTTGATTTTCAAATTACTAGGTGACATTTTTCTTTCATTAGCGTCGCCCAGTCTCCAGTGTTAAAAAAATGCTCGGAATTAAACTCTATAAAAATTATACAGTTAATTGAAAAATAATTTTTGAAAAGACTATAAACATTGTATATATAATATAACATTTTCTTACCTTATTTTTAATGAATAACGTAGGTAGTTTCACTTACAATTTCGGGAGACATTACAAATGTTATGAACCGTAGTACTGTATCATTAAAAATATTTTAAAACATTAATAAAATAAAAATAAGTACCCCGCAAGCCGCTTTACTTGAGAACTTAACATCGTGTGGGACATCAGTTGGGGGCTTGTATAGTACTGAGAAACATCTTCGGACAAACAGAAGCAAAGAGAAAAGCATCTACATCTACAACAGAGTCACCGTCCAATTATCCCGTCCCGTTTGCAGCCCACGTGTGGTCACTATTTTTATTGCCTAAAAAAATTCTACCATGACTGTACAATCTACATATCTGTCTAGACGTCCCTATTGTATGTGTCCTTTCCTGTAAGGCAGTAAAAGCATTATCCGATCCCAATCGTCAGCTTTCAAGGAAGATAGCGAAATTTGTCCCACGGCATCTTTCTTTTACCCTAGTCGGAAAATAGGGGCAGAAAAGAGGGGTGAGGACATAATTGGACCGTAGGACCACCCCGCAGAGAGCCTGGAGCGAAGAGTTAGAGTGCTACTGCTATGTGAGTGCGATGCTGTCGTGAAGAATGGTTTTTTTTTGAATGAAGCTTTTTTGGGGTGTTTGGTCGTTGGCCAGGGTCTAATGTTACATTGGTATTTGCTGCTATTTTTATTTATTATTTCGGATGCCTATGCAAAACTTATCCCCCACATCATCATTTTTAATGAATCATTAAAATATTTTTAAAACTGTTTGTTCTCAATTGTTTGAAATTTTTAATCCCTACTCAAATTTAATACTTATAAATTTAAATATAAGTAACTTTACCACTACATGATTAGGTTCAATAAAATTAAATGGATATTAGATAAAATTATAAGTTATTGAATAACTAAATTAACAATTTTTGTTGACGAGAACGCGAGAAAGATACATCTGGATTGATACAGCTTGAGTGCTTGAGTTAAGTTCTAACGTTATATCACTTTGAATATAGTTGCGTTTTTGTGTCACAAATTGGTACTTTTGACAAACTTTCAATGAATATCCCCGATCAGTCTGTTATGATTAATTATTCCCAATTATTTATAAATTTTTACATTATAGTGTTATTATATACACATAATTTTAAAAATTTAATATTAAAAAAATTATAGTTTTTTTTTATTTGCTAAGTAGACCTTGGAATCGTGAAACGCTTTGAAGAGTATATGTTGTTTTCAATTTGATATTAAATTTGGTCAAAATTAAATCAATAATAGTGTGATGTTGAAATTATCAGATTCTAATTCACCGTTATAGTCATAAATTAAAACGAAATAATTGAAATTAGTTGTATTTTAGTCGGTTTCCCATATCGAGGAGAACCACTGATAATCAACACTTTAGCTCACTGAAGCAGAGGGCACCGAAGTCTATCTCAAGCCCTCAAATTATCGTATTACCGAAAAAAAACTGAATCAAAATGAGGAGCAAACTTTCAAAACCCAATATCTCAAACCTTGACTTAAGCCACTTTTGTTTATAAGCTTCTCAAAGCTAACTAAATCCTAAGTGTTAATGTTTAAGTGCAGAAGTGGTTTAAGTCAAAGTTGAAGACATTGGGTTTTGAATGTTTACTCATCTTCAAATATAAACTTTTCTACAAAAAAAAGCATTTAAAAAAAAAAGCTGAATGTTTTTTAAAAAATTTATTCTCGGGGAAAAAAACGTTTTTATCTAGTGTAAGTTTGAGTCTCATGGGGGGGGGGGGGCTAAAGCCCCCTTATCCCCCCCATAAATCCGCCACTGAACCTAACAATCCATCTTAGTTTTGGTCTGCCTCGTCTCCGTGAAAGATATGTCTCTGATGTCATATATTTCAGAATAGGTAGACATTTTGGCAGACGAACCCATGGAATTCTTAAAGATGTATATACCTACTTTTAATTATTTTAAAATTATTTTGAAATAAAATAACATATGTCAATTTTTCATCAAAGCATCTTTTTAAATTTCAAATATCTATCGATAGACCCAAGCTTACCATACATTTCTCATTCGCTTATCCTTCAGTTCTTCAATAAAGAAATATTTTTTTAAAAATATCAATCCCGAAGAATAATAGTTTCGTATTCATCATCTTTTATTTACGATTTGACATTAAGTTTAAGTTGAAATTGCAGAAGCTAACTCCACTGATTCATAGAACCTTTGAAAGACCATATTTTTCAATCAAACATGCATATGCATATTCCATGCATCCAAATAGGATAATAGATAGTATGGAGATCTGATATTGAGGTGTAATAGTCATGCAAAACATAAGAAGAGTACAGGAGAAGAACCGCTTTATTTATTAGGAGTAGTTCCGTAATTGTATCTGCTTGGCGGACGTTGGCGACAGGAAACTGGTTTTTCTCTTTCTTCTTCGCTTGGTCCAAGCGTCGGAATCGTGCATCGCGTTAATCCAAGGCCGTCTCCTTGGTTTATCTCGGTAGGTAGAAAAGTCGTGGTTTAGGACTTTTTAATTAATTTGCGAATATTAAAATTTCTCTTAATTGTTTTAGAAAAATTCGTGATTTTTAATCAATCGTACTTTATTTTTAAAGCTTAACATGATGATAAACACAGTCTTTTGAATAAAACGCGGAACTGAATTTCAGGGTTGCAGTGAGAGAAAATGCACAACAAAATTGAGAAACTGGTTTCCTTACATCAGTTTAGGCGATTACTCGCTATCATCGCCAAAAATGTCTGATGAGGAAAGTTTTCAACGAAATTAAGCGGTTTTCCCCTTGTACTCTTCATATTTGTAAATAGAACACCATACGAGGGAACGGCGTGGGTTGAGTTCTATGTTTACTGCTTCCATTTGCATTTTCGAAGATGAATGTTGAAAGCAAGTTTGAAGAGTGATGGAAGATTGAAGTTCTATTCTTCCCTAAACAGGTAATTTGTAGTAGGTAGACCAATGACTTGGATCATTGTTGTAAGCATTCAATAACCCTAACCTTTAATCACACATATTTTTCATCAAAACATTGGTTTTTTTTAATTTTAAATGTCAATCAGAGGGCTCAAGCATGTCATACCTTTTCCATTCACGTACCATCTAGGCGACTCTCGCTGCCAATTTTGATGCTCAGATTACAATGAATCTTAGCTCTCTGCGCATGTTAAAGCATGCTCTAGCCAAATGGGTACTCAAGGGATCTTTTGCATGCCACATAATCATACGACATGCGTGTCCAAGATTTTCCCATCCAGAAAATCTGATGACTCAGCCGGGACTCGAACCCGCAACTTTGGGCGTAATACCTCTCAGCCACTGAGCTGCTTAGATCCACAATATGAATGCTTTATGATTTTCTCGATGTGCGGAAGTTTATTCATTATGCATTATTTATTAAGAATTGTAGGAGCTAAATTTTGCATTCAAATTTTTTTCTATCTAGCAAGTTTTCGTATAAAGTAAAAATAATTATTGATTTAAGGTAGTTGTATATACCTTTAAATGCATATTTTATTAATGGGTAAAATAAACTATTATAGCATTTATGGTATCCTTTTAAGTTGTAAAATAGACAAAAATAATTAAATTATTTTTTTTTATTTATGTCTTTCTAAGGATTTTAATCAAAATTTTGTCGAAAAACAGCTTTTGACCATAACAAGATAACTAATAAAAGTTACTGGGATGCATTAATTTTGTAAATTGGAAACTAGAAATAACAAAAGTGTGTTAGGTCATGAACCACTCTTAGATGTGTGGCATAAAATTTACATGCTCCTTATACATATGAAGTCAGAATATCAAGTTCAGCTGATAAAATGTCTGTATTTGAATTTCAAATAGAGACAAAATCTAAGGACTGCAAGATATGAGTTTGACTAAAGTCCGAAACATTCATTTACTTCCTGAGTGAAACTGGTACTGATATGAAGAGGTAAATTTAAGAATGCGTACATAGAATCAAAACGAAACTAAAGTTTACCGCAGCAGAAAAGTTGTAGCTTTTTTTTTCCTATCCTTATAAGGCCCTGGAAAAAATTATAAGCTCGAAGAAATAAAAAGTGAAACTTGGATTTATGCAAATTTGTCGGATGGGAAAGCAATTCAAATGCAAAAATGCAAATGATTGACTATTATAAAACACTTTAATTAAAATCTATTTTAAATTAATCGAATTTATTACCATATTATATCTGAATCGTTTCTGCTGATGAAAAGAGTATAAGAGGTCGGCAAGTTTTTTTTCTCAAATATGCAAAGTTTCTGTGGTCCAAGAAATCAGGAAATAAAAAAGGCAACCTAACCATGCATTTAGGGTTATTTTAATCTTCATCTGAGCTATTGATATCGATGGCGCGGCCGAATCAATTGTCCGATGTAAAACGCGGGAATATCCTTAGAATGAAAGCGTGTGGGATGAGTTGTACAGCTATTTCCAGGTCTATCGGTAGGTCTAAAACGGCAGTCAATAATTTCTTAAAAGGTACTTCAAATTATGGTGAATGCAATCGCACAGGAAGATCAAGTGAACTTTCAAGGCGCCAAAAATCTACCGTTTTCCAATGGGCGGGCGACAAAAAAATGTTTTCTTCTGAAATATTTCGTGATTTAAGCCGAACATGTACGAGCCGAACTGTCCGCAATGTTTTAAGTTCCAACCCGAGAACGCAATTCGTAAAATTATGCCCTCGACTAGCCGTGACAAAGAGGCATAAATTGGCTCGCTTAAAAGCGGCTAAATAGTATTTTCAGTAAGTTTCACTTGAAGATAAATGGAAAGATATAGTTTTTTCTGATGAGAAAATTTTAATTTTGATGGACCAGACGGTTTTAAAATGTACTAGCATGATACAAAAAAAATAATAAAACAATACTTTTCCATCTCCAATGAAACATACTTTTTAGCAAATTCTAAGCGAACTAATTTATGCCTCTAAAAGTAATTTAATAAAAGGTGACATTTTGGAACTAGTGAGTGTCATCAACTTTATTCAGAGTCCGAACATTTGATTTCACTTTTAATCTTTGTAAATGCACTAAAATATGTAGTTAATATTTTCATGTTATCTTTACTATCATAAATATCTTATGAAACAAAATATCTTCCACAAAAAAAAATCTGAATGAAAGTTAGATAAAAATGGTAAATTTAGAGTTAGTGAAGCCAAAATACTAGGCAAATTCCATGAAACTGTAGTGTAAGTCAAAATTACAAAAAGCATTTTATATTTCAAAATAAATATTAAATTAAACAAAGCAAGTTACATTATTTAGTTGCAATAAGTGTAGAATAGCTATTCCGCTATTTTTTTTATTTAATATTTACAGTTTTAGTGATAATCCCTTTTTACAAACGTGATTTACCCAACAGAAAGGATAATTTTGCATGGAATTAACCGTTACTAAGTAAAAAAAAAACAATTTTCCTTTCTCCATTGGCATATAGATGCCTGCTTAAAGTTTATCAACAAAGTGCGTAATGTAAAGGTTGAGAGCGCCGTTATGATGCAATAAAGAAACACAGTGTACATAATAAGATAAAATGAAAAGTTCAGTGGATGAACATGCTATGTTATTTTTGAAAAAATTGAAATATTTATGTAAATAAAGATATAATTACTTTTGTTTAATATTAAGAAGTTTAACCTTTATCATAAAGTCAAGTGTATTTTATAGCAAATCACCGAAAATCTACCAATACACAAGGAATAAATCATTGGGATTTAGATTTCAGTAAAATAAATGTGCTGTCTAAAACAACTATGCTTTTAATCCTTAAATTATCTTTTGCTCATAAGATTAAATTAGCGTATGTTTGTATCCATAACTCCACATTGTGTAGCTATAGAAAATGAAACTTTATTTGAAAAGTCTTTGGAAAATTAAGGTAAAGTTATTTAATCTACATTTCGCATTAAACTATTTCTACTTAGGGTGTTCAGACTTACTGGAATTCGCAATACAGTTTAGTTTTCAACTATCTAGGTATAAACATAATGTAAATAATCTCCGTTTTATTTTTTATAGCTTTATCAAACGAAAACAACGTAAATAAAACATGATTTATAAAAATTTAATGATGATTTTCAAGTCGAATAGTGAATCACGGAAACATATATGGTCAAGCGATTTTTCCTATATTTATTTTAATGTAGCCATTGTATTTCTTTACCAAGTTTGACTAGGAAAACACATCAAGACGACTATTTAAGTGTTTAATAATAGTTACGAGCAGATCATGCTATCACCATGCCTCATAATTCAATAAGTATATAACTAAACAGCACGAGATGAAAGGCACCCAACAGAATAACCCAATAGAATTCACCCAACAAGAATATTTGGTATATTTTAAAAAAAAAAAAGTCTTCCTTTCACATTACCACTATCTACATTTAAAAAATGTAAATAGTTTTTAATACTGAATTTATGATATTAGGCCATATTTAATTTTAATTAATTTTTTTTCATATGAAAGTGAATTATCTAAAAATAATGGTAGATATTGAATTAAAAGATATTTAATCCCTAAACTTAAGCGAAATTGAATTAGTGATGGGGAAACTCGTTCCTTTTAATGATCCGTTCTAGTCGTTCACGTTCCTTTTGAGGAACGGGTCCATTGGCCCCGTTCCTCGGATCCGTTCCTTTTTGCCATCCCCCCTTTTTTTGTTCCCCCCCCTGCACTCTCCTGTATGGGCGGTCCAAGAGTGGTTTTGACGACACTCGAACGAGTCCCTGACCGGTTTGTAATTGGATATTGGGGGGGGGGGGTCGAGAATACCCCTTGAGAGTGGAATGGGAGTGTACTTTTGCTGCTTTGTTTATTGTGTGGGGGTTGGGGGATCGAAAAGTGAGGATATTTCTTGGAAATCCTTTTTAGGGCGATAGTGTAGGATGTTCTAGCATCCGTTGTCTCTTTTTGGTCGTGGGATAAAAGTATTAACTCGTATGCTTCCGAGGTTCGATGGTATGCTTAGTAGGATGTAATAAGAGAAGTGTTTAAACGTTAAAACTGTAATTCGCTGTTTGCGTAATAGATATTTAGAATTATGTTTTGTAAGTTTCTTAGTTATGAAAAAAGTTCACAAACACTGTACGAAAAATACACTGTTTTCTTGTGATTTAAGAACAATTGAAGTAAAACAATAATCTTGAAGACTGACGGCTAATGTTTTACGCTTTGTCCACACTGTTGTTTGAAGGTTTTTAAATTACTTTAAACAAACCATTTTTGGCCTTTATAAAACAACGCCGAATAATTTTTTAGCATACCTTTAAAACTAAAGAATATCATTCTCTTGGAAAAAAATAAGGTATATAAACGTTTGTGACAAGCTTGTAAACGGATTGATGGTGGAAAAGCTTAAGAAGAAAAATAATTGTTGGATGTGAAGTTTTAGACTACATCAAATGTTCTTAAAAATTTAACAGAAGAACGAACTGTTTATTTCCGAGATTCGAGGTTTTGTTAAAAATTTACAAGTTTGGTTTTTCTTTTCAAAGTCCACTACAATTAAAATACTTCTTATGGTCAACAAATTAGCAAAGCATTAGTTCCATAATATAAATTTCAGTTAAGAAAAATTTCATTAAAGAAAAATTTCATTTTCATATCAAATAATTGGTAAAAGCAATCAATTGAAGATTTGTCCCAATATTTCTTTGCCTGGTTTTCCTTCTATAATGGCCGAGTGGTTTGGACCATTACGCTAGCAGTCTGCGCTCTGTAACGGGTGCGGGTTCGATTCCCGCCTTCGCCCTGGGTGTATTTCCTTTCTCTGTGACAGTAAAAATTCTTTCTGTATCTGTCTTACTTGACGAAGGCTTTATAAGCGGGTATCTGATCAAGCACACAAGCCGGAATATATATGTACCTACCTTCTATACACTCCGTAGTGAATTCTTGGGAGTATAACTACAGTGACCCATCTGTTTTTTTAAAGAGCGAGTATTCTGTGTTTCCATTTGTTTTAAAAAGAAAACTTGTTTTCTAAAAGCATCGCTGGAGAAGTACTCTTTTCGGTATATTTAAAAAATAATAGATCTTATTGAGGTAATTACCCAAAATACCCCCGCTAGATCCGCCAATGATCATTATATTATTTGAAATCTGTTAGAAAAGTATTGATCATGTTCAAAGTTTTAGGCGAATATTGAACATCTTTGGCGACGTTATTTCTTTAGCGACGTATTTGTAAATTTATAATATTTAAATATACCAATTTCGTAATGTATATTATATATTTTGATTGTTAAAACCCCTGATATTTGTTACAATTTTAAATTATACCTCAGTAATTCATATTTATTAAAAAATAATTACCAAACAGTTTTTTTATACTTTAAAAAATATGTAAATTGTACTCAGCTTTCGAACATTTTATACCCCCCCCCCCCCCCTATTAAAAACCGGCAATTTTTAGTCATTTGTTACTGCTGCATCCCCTCACTGTTAATTTACTACTACATCCCTGGTGTCGTTGGGTGCTAGCTCAGTGTCGCCTTCGCTGATTGACCGTGATTCAATATTATACGAAGTCAGTTGCCAATAGCACTTGTATAACACTGGTGCGACATTACCGTTTCACCGCTAAATTATAATAAAAGTGTTTTGAGAGAAATTTAAAGTTGAATAATTTCAATTGTGTACATAAATATTAATTGAAAGTTTAAATCTCTGATGTTATCTAAAAAAGAATTTGAACTATTAATTGTTATTTAAAAAGATGGTAATGATGAGCCCTGTACGACGGCACCTTTAACACACCCGTCACATATGTAATTAAATCCCATTACATATACTCTTACAAAACTACAACTAAAATGCAGGTATTGTTCATACTTTAGTATAAACACTATTTTGACACGCTGGGTATCTTTTCGTTCGTTATCACATATAATATTAAGGTTCTTAAAACACCCCATCCCCCGGTGACGAATCGAAACATTACTTTTAAAAAATAGGTAATAAAAGTCCAATACAGCAAACCATCAACGGTCCGGACCGGGTCATTTCAAAAGAACCCGTTCCACCCCTCGTTCCAACAGCCTTCACCATACTAATCTTCGGTCCGGAACGGGTATTTTCAAAAGAACCCGTTCCACCCCTCGTTCCAACAGCCTTCACCATACTAATCTTCGGTCCGGAACGGGTACTTTCAAAAGAACCCGTTCCACCCCTCGTTCCAACAGCCTTCACAAAACTAGGGACGCTGAATAAAACAACTCAACTCCGTTAAGTAAGGGACTCGACATTCTCGTCCACATTTTGAGCTCCTTGGGAGATCGTGTATCCAGCTAAGCCTCGCCGAATTTTTCTCCCATAGGATTTGTATGGAGTGTTTGACAAAGGTTTGAAAATCCGTTTCATCAGAAAAATCAAAGGTAGGAACAACTTTTATATGACTAAATATTGATTTTAAAAGGTTTAAGCTAATTTTGCACTAAAAATTTTTATTGGAACTTTATTCGTGCAAAAGTAATTCTGGTTTTATTCGAAAGATGTTGATCAGTCGTATTGGTTTTTTACCTTTTACGTCTTTCATCTAATATTAATCTTGTGTTTATGTGTTATTTCCGATAGAAGGTGTTTTTATACGCTAAACAATATCATTAAATGTAGTATCGCTGAAATATTGAGCGAGATATAACTAATAACAACTTATTTCTGCAGACGACTTTTGGCGAAACTTTGGCGTACTTTTAAAATCGTTTTGGCGACAGTTTATTTTTTTAAAAAAGCAATTGCAAATTAATATTGAAATAAGAACTTATATGTTTGAACTTTATATTTTTAACAACAAATCAGTTCTTAAATATATTCTTCATGAATAATTTAATAAAGTAATCTGTATATGGAAATCATGTTTTCAAAATCTGTATATACAAATCGCATTTTGAAAATTTGTATGTAGGTACGAATCGCATTTTCGTTTTGATGATTCAATTCAATAATCTACTTTTTAACACTACTTAATTCTAGTTTATTGAGGATGTTAGTGCTGTTCATTTACAAGATTTCAGTCATCATTAAGTATTAAATTGCTTATTTTTGATTATTTATTAACATTTAAAACTGAGTGCGAGAACAATTCTTTTATCAATATAGTTTTTTGTTAAAAATGTGCCATAACGTATTAGTAATTACAGTTGGGATTCAATAACACTAAAACTTCTAATTGCGTATGTGTACACATATGAAATTTATAGTGCATAGATCTTGATAGATAAACAACATAGTGCAACCTTCATTATTTTTCAGAACCTGACAATAAGACTTTTTTTAAATAAGACATTTTTTCCAGGTATGACCTCATGACTTCCCGTACCCCTCATCTCGCTCTCAGCAAATTTAAGTTGGAAGAATATGAGGAGAATATCACATTTCTTAAGGAAATTATTGCTTTATTTAGAAACATACATATTGTGCAGAAGAATGGTAGAAAATTCTGGAAGCCAATTCAGACAGGGGTGATATTGTCGACCACGACTATCCTTAACCTACAAGAGCAGCTATTTCAAGAAGGTTTCAAGTACATCTTGACATCAAGATTTTCTCAAGATGATATTGAAAATCTGTTTGGGGTCGTAAGATCTAAGCAAGTCATTCCTTCTGCTCTGCAATTCAAACAAAATTGGAAATTAATTGCAGTATCGCAACATCTACAAAAGTGTCGGAATGGTAGCTATGAAGTTGATGACACAGAAAATATTCCGGGTTTTTTTTGAAATGGTGAAATCATTGAAGCCGAAACCCAAGACCCCACCAGTTATTTTATGTGCTGGCTGGGACACTACTGTGTCAGCTTTAACCTTGGGAGAAAAAAACAGTCTCTACAATATCGCTGGCTACATTGTTTATAGCTTGGATAAAAACTGCAAAGTTTGCAGTAACTGCCTATCAAGCCTGGCATCGAAAACCAGAATTGACGAAGAATATACGAAGCTAGTTGAGCTTCGTGAATTCAAACCTGACCATCTTTTCTATGTAAAAGAAAGAGTTTTTGAAGTTTTTATGGAATTGGAACTTTTGTTTCGATCCTACGAATCAAGCTTGCCCAAGTTGATTGAATGTCGTCACTTTTTGATTGATAAATTTCAAGAAAATCGGCTCGTGCAAGATTTACACCTACCCCAGTGCCATGAAATTAAGAAAAAAATGCTCAGTAGGTTTGCCTCCTTCAGATTGAAGATCTTTGATTCCAAGTTGAGAAAGCAGTGCAAGAAGTCTTCATGTAACATGGGGAGCAAAAGTGTTGCAATGAGAGATTTAGCCAAAAATGTGTGATTAAGTCAAGAGCGACAATGAACCCCTTGGCCACCTCCATCTTGAATGGGTAATAGAGAGCAACTGGGCAATTTTCCAAGTTGAGAAAGCAGTGCAAGAAGTCTTCATGTAACATGGGGAGCAAAAGTGTTGCAATGAGAGATTTAGCCAAAAATGTGTGATTAAGTCAAGAGCGACAATGAACCCCTTGGCCACCTCCATCTTGAATGGGTAATAGAGAGCAACTGGGCAATTTTCCAAGTTGAGAAAGCAGTGCAAGAAGTCTTCATGTAACATGGGGAGCAAAAGTGTTGCAATGAGAGATTTAGCCAAAAATGTGTGATTAAGTCAAGAGCGACAATGAACCCCTTGGCCACCTCCATCTTGAATGGGTAATAGAGAGCAACTGGGCAATTTTCCAAGTTGAGAAAGCAGTGCAAGAAGTCTTCATGTAACATGGGGAGCAAAAGTGTTGCAATGAGAGATTTAGCCAAAAATGTGTGATTAAGTCAAGAGCGACAATGAACCCCTTGGCCACCTCCATCTTGAATGGGTAATAGAGAGCAACTGGGCAATTTTCCAAGTTGAGAAAGCAGTGCAAGAAGTCTTCATGTAACATGGGGAGCAAAAGTGTTGCAATGAGAGATTTAGCCAAAAATGTGTGATTAAGTCAAGAGCGACAATGAACCCTTGGCCACCTCCATCTTGAATGGGTAATAGAGAGCAACTGGGCAATTTTCCAAGTTGAGAAAGCAGTGCAAGAAGTCTTCATGTAACATGGGGAGCAAAAGTGTTGCAATGAGAGATTTAGCCAAAAATGTGTGATTAAGTCAAGAGCGACAATGAACCCCTTGGCCACCTCCATCTTGAATGGGTAATAGAGAGCAACTGGGCAATTTTCCAAGTTGAGAAAGCAGTGCAAGAAGTCTTCATGTAACATGGGGAGCAAAAGTGTTGCAATGAGAGATTTAGCCAAAAATGTGTGATTAAGTCAAGAGAGACAATGAACCCCTTGGCCACCTCCATCTTGAATGGGTAATAGAGAGCAACTGGGCAATTTTCTAGGTAGCATAAAACATTTTTAAATATTTGACAAAAAAAATTAGTTTAGTTTTGAATTATCGTCGCACTAGAGCTACACGAGGGCTATTGGCGACAGGTGTCGTAATTTAGAACCACAATCAGGTGACGAGCCGACACCTGAATAGGCACCCAACGCAACTGTTAAGGGCGACATTGTATGCAGTGTCGGGACTTTGGAGCATATTTAACGTGCACACCCTCTACACGGGGTTTTTGTTGGACATTTTTGGCTGCACGGGCGGTTTATAGGTTGGCAGTTAGTTATTTTGGCGATGCCCGGTCCCGAACGTGGGAGCTTCCACATGCAAGGCGAACGCTTTAACCGACTGGGCTCCACAGCCCCCTGACAAAAAGATTAATATTTAATTTTAGCTCTTGTAAAATAATTCATTTTAATAGTAACACATAATTCCTCTTTGCAATTTGATATTGCTTTTATTATTAATAGCTTAGAGTTATAGTTTTGCTTGTTTTAAAGAATTGTGCATTGCTAATAAGTTGACTATTTTTAAGAACAAAATGTTTTAAAATCAATTATGCAAAATTATTATATGCAATGTACATAGCCTTTAAAATTGCACAGTTGCTCTTGGGGACCTGCATGCGCATGTGTGAATAAAAAATGCATAGTTTATTTTTCTTTAAAAAAATATTGGAACTTCGGTTGATATCAGAAAAAGTTTGTTTAGTATTGTTTTTTGTAGTATGTATCGAATAAAATTATTTTTAAAGATAGATTTTATGTCTGTGATAATTTGAAAACAGTGAGGATGTGTTTGTGTTATGCAGTAAATCCTTAGTTTTGTAATAAAAAAGAGATATTTTTCCCTTTTAATGAAATATAAATATAATCTTCTTTGCTATAAATGCATTTTTATTATAATTAAGATAAATGAAAGCAAATATAAAAAAATCTGAAACACCAAGTTACCCAGTTAGAGATTACTTTAACTTTAGCAATTTACAACACATTCTAATATCAATCTATGCAAAATAATGAAATGCATAATTTATACAATAAAATAAATTATTTAATAAATTAATTTTTATTAAAAAAAATTTTTTACATAAATATACATAATTTTTTCATATAAATATTATGTAATTAAGTATATAATTTTAATACAATTATTTTTTATAATATATTTTGCATATATTTATAACAATGTTGTATAAAAATAAATTTCTTAATCTATATTTCTTTACACTTTATATTATTGCAGTTCGTTTAAACTTTTATAATTTTCAGTTTAATATTATAAAAAATAAACATATTAGAAAACAATCAAATAAATCTTTAAAAAAATTCTATGAAACAGGTCGAAATCTGCTTTATGCCGCTTATAAATACATTTACAATCGCCATAAAAAATAAGTATAGAAATAAGAATATCGCATAACTTGTCTCAAATTAAGGTTTATAGAGCAGCGCAAAATTACTTCGTTTGATATTGGCGATGTTAAACGCGAACCACAACATTCCGTAGCAACCCCGCCAGTCGAAGGAGGTTAACCGATTCTACGTATCGTCACATTTCGGACATTCGGGACCCTACTAAACGCGAGATTGAGTTGTTCAACGAGCAGCGCTAACAAAACTTAACTCGGTCTGGCCGGTAAACGGGACCAACGTCATCACTGAACGGGTCCACGTCCTGCCGAAGATGGTTACGCACTGCCCGACATTAGGTAGTGGACGGGACACTATAAACGGAGTTGAGCTGTTCCAATCGAGCGACCCTATACAAAACTAACATCGGTCCGGCCGGAACGGGTCCAACGTCATCACTGAACGGGTCCGACGTCATCAGTAAATGGGTCCTACGTCACTGCCCGAAGATTAGTAGGGAGAAAGGTAGTTGGAACGTTTGGAGGAACGGGTACTTTTGAGATGCAGATCCGGATCCGATCGTTCCTTTTAAGGACCGGGTCCTTTCGGACCGACCCATCACTAAATGGAATAGCTAGAAGCCATCGCAAATATCGACATTTTGCAGTGTTGCTTTGTTCAATTATTACAAGCTTCAGTACAATGTCCCGTGATCGACATTTTTTATTTGTTCTTTTACGACCTTCCACTTACTTTATTAGATACCAAATATCTTTTTAAAAAAATAAATAGCTTAGAGGGTATCCTCTATAGTACATATATTATGTGTGTGTGCCTACAAAAGTTATGCTCACCAAGTCTTACAATCATTTACCATAGATACTTATTGTGAAAAATGTATCGAAAAATATTTTCACGTCTAACAAGGCCTAATAGAGCAAGAGCCCAGGGCCCCCAGACCTAAGTTATTTTCCCACGAGTGAAATATATCGAATACGGTTGGGTTTTCATGTACTTCAAGCATACACGCAAGAGTGCACTGACGACCAATTTACGAGGTAGGGCACTAAAAGGACACCCTTCCACAAAGGGCACTAAAAAGTTTTGAAGATATTCAGTTTCCTCTCTGTTTTTAAGAAACTTCTTAAGAAATGTGTGGGGAACTAAAGCTTACCTCATGTCATTATAGAGGCTAGAAAAATATATGCTTCAAAAACAAGGTCAAATTTCGGATTACCAAATGATGCCATTGATCGCTCCATTCAAGTACCTAAAGCGATTTTGACTTAAAAAGTGTATTTCTAAATAAACTAGTCTATTTCTAAGTATACTTAAAAAGTGTATCACTACGTATTAGGAACTGGAGAATAGTTTCGAGACTTGAATTTATTTCAATGTTCGGAAGTGGCGAGGACTTTTTTTTTAATTTGTAGTTCAGCTTAACTACAATTTCAATATTTTAAAAATACATTTCTTTTTGCTAAAAATACTTGTAAATGAACTGTTCAATAGCCGCTTGGGGATGTAACCTACTTAATGTGCTTATAAATATGCTTTGATAGAAAGATAAATTCCAACGAGTGAGTGGCAAAGGGAATATCGCCCAAACAGACGAACAGAAGAGGAGCATCCAAAACAAAGTTTGCGTAAAAAAAACTTTGTAACTCTGCTTGCACGTTAACACTTCATCAAAGTCAAATAGTATAAATTCCTATTTTAAGTAACCATTATTTTAACATTTTTAAATAATGTAAATAACTTTTATTTTTGGCCTATTTTTCTTTTTTTAATCTGATTTTTTTAAAAAAAATAGGCCTTGACATGCTGACAATGTCCGTTCTTTACAAATATTGCAAAATGTTTAAAACCTACCTTCGAACACTTTAGTTTGTAGAAGTAGGAAGTTTAATCGTTGCTGACCAAAGTATTTTATTATTATTTTTTAAAAAGCAAAACAAATTACCGTTGTTTCCTCCTTTATTTTTATTTTGTTGTATTCATGTACTAAATAAATGTATGAGAGTGGTTTGATTTTATAAAAAGAAGTTTATAAATAATAAAAGGAGTGTCTATTTATTAACTCAAGTATTAATCAATTACTCCAAGCTATTAATCACTATAAAATAATTTAAGGGAAAAAATAACACGGAAAATGAGTGTTATCGAAATTATCCTAACACCGAAAGTTTAATTTTTTCGTCAACCCTTATTAATGCACACAAAAGTATTATTAAAATTCTAACCAGCAACAAAATTAATTAAGACATTCAGTAATAAAAAAAAATCCCTACGTAATTATGTAAAACTAAAGTATTGGTGACAATATCCGACAAAAAAAAAACTTGCCGACTTTATACTTTTTTCCATCAGCAGAAACGATTTATATTTAATATTGTAATAAGTTCGATTAATTTAAATTACATTTTAATTAAAGTGTTTATAATAGTAAAACATTTGCAAACTTTGCATTTGAATTGCTTTCCCATGTGACAAATAAGCATAAATCCAAGTTTCATTGGTTATTTCTTCGACCTTATAATTTTTTCCAGGGCCTTAAGATAAATCATATCTAACGTGCTATCGTTTATTTATATTATTGAAAAAGAAATTCGTTACAGTAATTGTCTTTTCTAACCACTCTCATGCAATTTTTCAGCAGTTAAAAAATAAAATTAATAGTAAACCTGAAAAATGTAGGCCATTGTGGTATATATAAGACACAGTTTTAAAAAAGTGTGTGTAACAACAAAAAAATGTCAACTTCTTTATGATCTATAAACGCAAGAAAATTTATTTTGTATTTATTTTCCTTGTTAAATTTCATAACAAATGGCTTCTCCTTTGTATTCTTCTTTTAATCCTTTTTCAAAGAAAAAATGTTATCATAATGATAGTAAATAACATCACCTCCGTCAAATGCAGGCTTAAAATGACAGAATTAATCACTCTAAAAGTAATTTAATAAAAGGTGACTTTTGGAACTAGTGAATGTCATCAACTTTATTCAGAGTCCGAACATTTGATTTCACTTTTAATTTTAGTAAATGCACTAAAATATCTAGTTAAAATTATCATGTTATCTTTACGATCATAAATATCTTATGAAACAAAATATCTACGACAACAAAAAATTCTTAATGAAAGTTAGATAAAAATGGTCAATTTAGAGTTAGTGAAGCCAAAATACTAGGCAAATTCCGTGAAACTGTAGTGTAAGAGTCACAATTACAAAAAGCGTTTTATATTTTAAAAATAAATCAAATCAAATAAAGCAAGTTACAAAATTTACTTGCAATAAGTGTAGAACAGCTATTCCGTATTTTTTTTTTCATTTAATATTTACAGTTGTAGTGATAATCCCTTTTAACAAACGTGACTTACCCTACAGAAATTATAATTTTGCATGGAATTAACCGTTACTAAGTTAAAAAAAAAACAATTTTCCTTTCTCCATTGGCATATAGATGCCTGCTTAAAGTTCATCAACAAAGTGCGTAATGTAAAGGTTGAGAGCGCCGTTATGATGCAATAAAGAAACACAGTGTATATAATAAGATAAAATGAAAAGTTCAGTGGATGAACATGCTATGTCATTTTTGACAAAATTGAAATATTATGTAATAAAGATATAATTACTTTTGTTTAATAATAATAAGTTTAACCTTTTTCATAAAGTCAAGTGTATTTTATAGCAAATCGCCGAAAATCTACCAATACACAAGGAAAAAATCATTGGGATTTAGATTTCAGTAAAATAAATGTGCTGTCTAAAACAACTATGCTTTTAATCCTTAAATTATCTTTTGCTCATAAGATTAAATTAGCGTATGTTTGTATCCATAACTCCACATTGTGTAGCTATAGAAAATGAAACTTTATTTGAAAAGTCTTTGGAAAATTAAGGTAAAGTTATTTATTCTACATTTCAAATTAAACTATTTCTACTTAGGGTGTTCAGACTTACTGGAATTCGCAATACAGTTTAGTTTTCAACTATCTAGCTATAAACATAATGTAAATAATCTCCGTTTTATTTTTTATAGCTTTATCAAACGAAAACAACGTAAATAAAACATGATTTATAAAAATTTAATGATGATTTTCAAGTCGAATAGTGAATCACGGAAACATATATGGTCAAGCGATTTTTCCTATATTTATTTTAATGTAGCCATTGTATTTCTTTACCAAGTTTGACTAGGAAAACACATCAAGACGACTATTTAAGTGTTTAATAATAGTTACGAGCAGATCATGCTATCACCATGCCTCATAATTCAATAAGTATATAACTAAACAGCACGAGATGAAAGGCACCCAACAGAATAACCCAATAGAATTCACCCACCAAGAATATTTGGTATATTTAAAATAAAAGTCTTCCTTTCACATTACCACTATTTACATTTAAAAAAGGTAAATAGTTTTTAATACTGAATATATGATATTAGGCCATATTTAATTTCATATGTTTCTTTTTGCTAAAAATACTTGTAAATGAACTGCTCAATAGCCGCTTGGGGATGTAACCTACTTAATGCGCTTATAAATATGCTTTGATAGAAAGAGAAATTCCAACGAGTTAGTGGCAAAGGGAATATCGCCCGAACAGAAGAGGAGCATCCAAAACAAAGTTTGCGTAAAAAAAAACTTTGTAACTCACGTTAACACTTCATCAAAGTCAAATAGTATAAATTCCTATTTTAACAACCATTATTTACATTTTTAAATAATGTAAATAACTTTTTGTTGGAAATGAACTTCATGACTTTTTAAATATATTCCCTACAATTAAAAAATAAAATTCCATATATTTTTCTTTCCTTAAAGAATTCTGGTAGCCATTGAATTGATAAAAGAAAATTTCATATGCAAAATAAAAGTAAAGATCGAAGTCTGTCTTATTTTTGGCCTACTTTTCTTTTTTTTAATCTGATTTTTAAAAAAAAATAGGCCTTGACATGCTGACAATGTCCGTTCTTTAGAAATATCGCAAAATGTTTAAAACCTACCTTCGAACACTTTAGTTTGTAGAAGTAGGAAGTTTAATCGTTGCTGACCAAAGTATTTTATTATTATTTTTTAAAAAGCAAAACAAATTACCGTTGTTTCCTCCTTTATTTTTATTTTGTTGTATTCATGTACTAAATAAATGTATGAGAGTGGTTTGATTTTATAAAAAGAAGTTTATAAATAATAAAAGGAGTGTCTATTTATTAACTCAAGTATTAATTAATTACTCCAGCTATTAATCACTATAAAATAATTTAATGGAAGAAAATAACACGGAAAATGAGTGTTATCGAAATTATCCTGCCTGAAAGTTTAATTTTCTCGTCAACCTTAGTTAATGCACGCAAAAGTATTATTATAATTCCGACCAGCAACAAAATTAATTAACGAAAGACATTAGTAATTAAAAAAAATCGTAGGGTAATATGTTAAACTAAAGTATTGGTGAGCACAGAAAGAAACTTTACCCCTTCACCATTGGCAAAGCTCCTTCTACACCAAGTTAGAACACTCAATACATTCGACCGGAGCCAAGGTTTTTCCCGATAGAGGCGCTGCGATACGTTGGGGGCCGAAAATGACGAAAAAGTGTTATGTTCCAGGATGCAAATCTGGATATAAAACTTAAATTAATTGTCGATTTTCCTTGTTTAAAGCACCTAATAATGAAGAGGATCTTAAATTATGGCAGAAGAATGTCCCTAGGAAGGATCGTCTGCTGAAAAGTACCGATTATGTTTGTGAAAAACACTTTTAGGTAAGCTGCCTTTGTCTGAACAGTTTCCAATTTTAATTGAAGAATTTCTTCTTAATGCATATTCTTATGCTAATTTGATTTTCTGATAATGTGTAATTCAGTGCAAATTTTTCGGAAACCCAATATTTTTTTTACTATAATAAATATTACTTATATAAATATGTTTAACAAAACCGAAATTCCAATTCGACCGCAGTCAAGGTTTTTCCCGCTAGAGGCGCTGCGATCCGTTGGGAGGCCGAAAATGCACCGAACCAGTTGAGCCACTCTCTCCCATAGACATCTCGCGAAGTGTCTCAACTTGGTGTGAAAGGAGCTTATTGCCATTGGCATATAGATGGATACTTTAAGTTTTTACGACTGTCTCCATCCTACAAAACTTTTCGGGACTGGCAATCAAAAAACACTTCTGCGCATGCTCCACTGCTCAGTCGAGCATAACTGTAAGAAAACGCAAAAAGCTCAGTTTGTCGTATTTGGCTATGGTCTATCTTACCTATGGTCTTATCTATATCTTTTCCTTGGCAGTTTTCAAAGTTTTTTGTATTTGGGTTCGTTTATATTATAAATTGTTGCCAAAAATATGATTGATTAAAAACCTCTAGGGAAAAAAAAGAAATAATTTTAACTCTTAAGAGAAAGGGGGTACATGGGGAAATTTTTTTTATTTATTTTTATGATTTATTTATATATTATTTTATTTTCTGATGGTAGGCGATTTGTCACAATGTGCCACAACACTGGGTATATTGCAACACGTTATAAGCTTACAACTAACAATGAGACGATTATATTTTTGCAAGTAAAATTGTATAATCAAAATGTTTGCTTATAGTAAAAAAAAAACATTGAAATTACGTAGAGGTCTAGGTGGGCAGTTTAAAAAACACTCAATACTTTTTCCCAATATATGTCGTATGTATATTAGGGCCCCATTGTATACCCAATAGCTATTTTAAAATTAAATCATTTAATAATAATCGCAAAGTAAAGCTTAAACCGTGTGCATTTATTTGTATCTTAGTATTCTTAGCTTTTACAGCTGTAACTTTATATACTATATATATTTTATTAGCTTATAAATAAGACCACAAAAACTGTGTCATCTTAGATAAATTTCAATTTTTTAGACAAAATATAAAGGGATCTATTTCAATAAGGACGAAGAACGTCGTAATTTAGAACCAAAGTCAAAGTGACGAGACGATACCTGCGTAGGCACCCAATTCATACTTTAAGGGCGACATCGAAATCCTGTCCCGGCGCCAGGACATTATGGAGCACAAGAGTATTAGGAATTTTTATGAATATAATTATTTTATATTAATACACACAGTGCTGTATTCGTAAAAGTAGCTTAGGTACCGTACATAATTTTAAAAAAATATATAAATGATAAGGTATACTTTTTAGCTTTTATAACAAACACGAGGCCAGGGGTTATACACAAGTTTTTTAAGATCTTCCATTTTGTAAAATAATTTCTAAGTATATTAATATATTATTAAGTATATTAAAATATTTCTAATTTTGCATTTATCACTCCCAACAAGACAGAACCTTCCTAGTGCACGTCCTCTAGTTTTATCAATACCATGGAATGGTAATATTCCCATTATCTACAATTTCTGCTTTACCCATACATTGCATTAATAGTTATGTAAACCTCTTTGCAAGAGTAACTCAACCCCATATTTCCAATTTCACTATATAATGTTATAACAAGAATTAAGGCTCATAACTGACCAATACCAATCCCATCCTTTTATATGCAAATATCATGAATTTTACTTAAAAACTTTATTACTAAATGTATTTCAGGCTTTAATACTTAGTAATTCTCAACTATTCTGTCTCAATATACATTTAAAAAAATATGTCATTTACTTAACTTTTTCAATAATATTAACCCTTTATGCACTGAATTAATATTTAATTTTAATTATTTGTCATTGCCTATTTTAAAGCCATCTGCACTATTAAAAACACTCATTACTTTAATTATACTTTGTCACACACACAAATTTTGACTTTTAAAAAAGCTGGTACTTTTAGTCTTTGTGTCAATCCAATGAAAAGAAAAATAATTTTCTACTAAAAATTACTCCATTGGTATAAAATATATTTTACAAAAGTTTTTTTTCTATATGATAAATGTAGCTGGCTTATGGGTTTTATAATTCCACTTTTTGAAAAGGTTTGAATGTTTCATTTTAAAATTATTTATTGATTTTTTTTTTAAATATTCGGACCAATCTGTGTCACACTTGTTAAACATAACTCATTTTACTAATCATACAAACTTTTTCAAAAACATTTTTCTCGAAATTTCAGACATGTTCAAAATATACTGAAGATCGACAGTGGCGCAAAATTTTAAAACAGTACAAACTTCAAAATTTGTTTGTTTAAGTGATTTAAAACGTTATTCAAGTATGACAGTAATTCACATAATTTCATTCATTTGAAACCATATTCACTAAAACACAGAATTTTTCCTATTAAAAGTTTTAAAAAATCTAAATATGCTCAGGATTTGTGAATGAAAGGTTAAATGATGTAAAATAAAAAGAAAAAATAATGACTTTAAATACTAGTTTTGGCCAATAGTGACTTTAGATTTTAAATTATACTTTAGAGAACTGGAATTTTATATAAAAAAAATCTTATGCTTGTTTGAGTTATTGTTCGTTCTCTTGTTATCAACCCCATTCTTATGATTATTCTTTTTTTAATAATTTTGAATTTTAATTTTTTTAAGAACTTTGTTGCTGATCGAGAGAAGTGATCTTTTACCAATGAGGGTTAATAAGTAAGAATTTATTTTTCGGAATTTTTGATGCAAGTTGGCGAATTGTTGAGTCCAGGTGAGGTGGGTGTCAAAAGTAATTCCAAAGTATTTGACCATGTGATAGTTTTGTTATTTAAGGTGAGCTTTGGAAGAGTGATTTTTTTTTTTGCGAAACATAATAGCAGCACTTTTTTCGACATTAATTTTTATTTTCCAGTTGGTTAGCCAGTTTTGAAGAAGGTTTAATTGTTTTTGGAGTCGTTTGCCGATTGTCTTGACATTTTGAGCTCGGGAGAGAATTGCAGTATCATCTGCGAAGAGGCAAATCTGAGTGTCAGGGAGCTGGGGAATGTCATTGATGCAGCAGCTCTATAAAATTGGTCCAATTAGACTGCCCTTACAAATCCGGTAAATAACCTGAATATTTTAACTAAAATTTAGGTGGAAAATATTGGTATCATAACTTTTAAATAAATTATAACAATAATTTTTTCAAAACTTTGTTTAAAAAAATTTAAATCAATTTTTAAACTTCTAAGAATGCAAGCGTGAGAATTTAGGGTCAATTTATTTCATAAAATTTTTTGGGAGTGAATTTAATTTTATCGTGTTTTTCATATTTTCATTTAATTAAAACAAACATTATTTAATTCTTCCATCTAATGATAAATGAGTGTGAGCTCAACTTAGTGAGAAAAAGAATCGCAAGCAGATGATTCCAAATGGAATCATTGGGGGGATAAAGCTTTTAAACCATGAATTCACCTAATTCTTTTGAGCAGTGTAGTAGAATCGATAGTATGAAGGTCTGATATTAAGCTATACTACTCATGCAAAACATGTATCTAAATCAAAGGAAAGGATCATGTACAGGGTGTCCAGAAAAGGACTCCCTGTTTTCAAACATTAATAAAAAAAGAAATGGATAGAGGTATTAACACATTTTTTGCAGAAAACGAATGATTCATGTCTGGAATTTGATATGGAACACTTTATTATGTTAGTTATAATTATTACGTTATTATGTTATTACACTTTATTATGTTCAATTTAACCGACAGATGGCGCGAAAATACCGTGTGTCGGTTGTATGAAAGAACTAGGCATGCGTATATACCGAAAAGAAGGACACGTGGTCAGAAATGTTCAGTAGCTTTCAGTTCAGGGAAAGCAGCAATAGTTATTGCGTAGAATCCAACACTTGGTATTGCAGCGCTATCTGTCGGTTAAATTGAACATAATAAAGTTCAATAACATATAACAACGTAATAAACATAACTAACCTAATAAAGTGTTCCATATCAAATTCCAGACATGACTCATTCGTTTTCTGCAAGAATTGTGTTAATATCTCTATCAGGGCACAATATCTCTATAACATTTCTTTTTTATTAATTTTTGAAAACAGGGAGTCCTTTTCTGGACACCCTGTATCAAAGGAACTGCGTAGGGGTCAAGGTCTATGTTTACTGCAGATTCGAAGATGAAAGTGTATTCTGTGGCATCTGTAATCAAAGTTTAGAGAACCGACAAATAGTGGGTGATTGGGTTGAGATTATAGTGGCTAGGATTCTCCCTTTAGATAGAGTGGTGTGTCGTCAACGTGGAGGAAACAGCTGCATTCTCATTAGTCTCGCTCACGTCCTCCAACTTTTGCTACCGGGCGATTCTTTCGTTACGTGTGTAACTTTTACACGTTGTTTTTCGATTTTAAGGTATTTTATAGCAAACTTATTATTGCATTTTTAAGTTATTTACTGTTGGAAGTTAAAGTTTCAGGTGTTATAAGTTTCCAAAATAAAAATAAATGCAAGGCGATTTATCGACGAGTGTGAAAATAAATCTTAAAATTTGGTTACGTGTGTTACCTTGAAAGTTTAAAGACATAGTCTAATTTCTGTTAATTATGAATGAATTATGCTATAACATTTTATTCTCTGAGAGATAGATTATGAACCTTGTTTTTGGTACCATTCGTTTATTTGTTTCGCTCAATAATATTTAGTAATTTGCTAATATTAGCGCGTTACGTGTGTTACCAGAACGTTACGTGTGTAAGCCCGTGTGAATTCTTATTAAATAATTCCAAATGCTTCACCAAAAAACGTGTTAAACATAAACAATTTATTTGAATTATGGCTTAAGAAGAAGTTAGATCAAGAGAACAATTTAAAGAATATTGACTGTTAGAGTGCCACATTTTTTAAACAGTTTTCGACACTTAAATCTTGCGCTTGGAACTTATGCTTTTAAAGGGTTGCACATTTTGCCATGGGTTTAGATTTGCAATTAGAACATCAATATCGTTGCTATTTTTGTGAATAACTATTGTGTTGGTCATAAAATCTTTGGCAACTTTAGCAAAGCCTTCAGAATTCTGAATCACTATTCCATTGTCCCCTTGAGCTTGGATTCTTTTGACCCTTGTGCGTTCTTGAAAATTGGACCAGTTCTTAATGATATTTTCATGTAGTTCACCAGCACACTTAGTGTCGTGTCTTCCAACACTTGGAGTCAAGATTTTTTCATACCAGAGGCACATAAATGTCTCTCCCACCATGGATTGTCACAAAATAGGTTAAACTATCTTACTTTCAGGTATATTGATATTTCAGGTATATAACTTTCAGGTTCATGGTATATGCATTTTATTGGTCCATAGGTGTATCTTTCAGAAAAATACATTTTTTGGGAGCAAGGAGCAAAATTTAGAAAACGAAATCGAATGCTTAGGATATACATAGCAGTATAAATGTTGCAAAATTTTATCTAAGACGCATGGTGAGATAGCATTTTGTATTTTCGTTTTTTTTTTATCTGTATTCTTCAAATTAATCTAAACAACCATCTCATCTTTTAAACTAGGCATTGTGTATACAATATCACTTCTAAATTAAAAATCGTTAACCATCGATTTTAATTCATCTGAAATAGTTTGAGAAGGTTTGATATCATTTTCCATTTTTTCCATCAAATTCTTCAAGCGTGTTTCTCAATGTAAGTCCTACACGTTTTGATAATCCAGATATAATAGCATTATTTTAAAACAGAGCCAGATGAAACTTGTTTGCCATGATGTAAGAAAAGACTGAGATAGTCATCTAGGGAGCAAGCATTTGGAACAATGCGAGCATCTTTGCTTCCTTGGTGGTGGCTGCTGCAAGGGCAGTAGCGTTCTTGATGAATGCGCCCAGGTCGCCGAAGACATCTTCAATGGCATCTTTTACGGCACGTAGGGCGGCGAAGATTGACGACGAGTCGTCATTGGTCGGAGGGCGGGGTCTCGAGAAGTGCTGCCGCCTGGCGGCACTTTCTGGAACCTCGCAGTTGATGGGTCTGGGACGCTCGGGGCAGGACGCCGACGAGCTAAGATGAGGTCCGCTACAGTTGGCGCAGCAGTGCCTGGTAGTGTCAGTTCTGGTGGTGCAGGTGCGAGAGTCGTGGCCGAGGCCACAAAACCTGCATCTGGGGCCCATGTGGCAATGGGAGCTAATGTGCCCGAAGTTCTGGCAGCAATAGCACTGGGGGATCCTTGATATTTTCTTATAGGGTTCAAAGAAAACCTTTCTGCCAAGAAGGGTGGACTGGTTGTAGATCTCTTTAAATCTTCCAGTCCGGATGATAGTGACTTGGAATATTGGCAGCAGAGATCTGGTGCGGGCCCGAGTCAGTTGGGCCACCTTCTCAACTATGTAACCCTCCGCAGCCAGGGCAGAGTTAATAGTCAATGGGTCCGTGTCACAAGGCAAGCCTTTGACGACGGTTTTGATGAAGGATTTTTTGCGGTGCGAGTGGCGGAAGTACCCTGCCTTCTCTTCGGCCAGAATAGCTAGGATTTTGCCCTCCTCTACTACAGTTCGCGGAAAGATCTTAACGAACTTGTAGTAAGGTTTACATCCAATGCTGCCGCCCACAGCCTCTCGCACACGCTGACAGATGTTGTCGCCGATATCTCCTCCGAGGAAGAGAATCGGTAATGGTTTGACCGCCGGGACATCCGTGTTTCCCTCCTGGGACCGGGCATCCGGGCTTCCCTCCGGGAATGGGGCATCCGGGGTTACAGTCCCTGCCGTCGGGAATTGGGCATCCGACGACAGCTCCATGGACTCGGCCAAGGGCATGAATTTGTTTGAGGTAGGGATGTTGGCCTGGAATTGGGCATCAGGCGTTTTTAAATCAATCTCCTTCGGGAATTGGGCATCCGAATTTGACTTGATTTTCTTAGCCGCCGGGACATCCGTGTTTCCCTCCTGGGACCGGGCATCCGGGCTTCCCTCCGGGAATGGGGCATCCGGGGTTACAGTCCCTGCCGCCGGGAATTGGGCATCCGACGACAGCTCCATGGACTCGGCCAAGTTTGAAACATCATCCTGGAGTTTACTTATCCAGTCTCGATCAAATGTATCCATAGCCATCCCAATTGCTTTCCGTAATAGCATGCAGGATGGGTCAAAAACTCTCAGACTTAAGAGAATCTCACGAGCAGTAGGATAGTCCTTCGCTAGGAGAAATTGACAGCCTAACTCATTTATGCGATCCGAAGTCGTTTCGACCGTCTCGACTGCCATCTCGACTCCGACTGTGATGTGATGGAGTGATCAATGAATAATGAATGAATGCCACCAACTTTTCAAAATTCTGTTTATATAAGATTTTTGTGCTGAAAAAAGTAATTTTTGTATAAAACTATATACATTTATTAAATGTAAATAGTGGTAATATTACCAAAGAAAATTGGTTTCAAATGTCAATTCAGCTTTCGGTTCAGCTTCGCAAGGGTAACAAAATATTTTAAACTTGAAATACATTCCGCTTCGGTAGTTTATGAGTGAAGCAATCAAACATTAAACCTATTCGGGTTCTTTTATATTTGATTTTCCTAAAATGAAATTGTTTTTAAATAAACAAAATTTTTACAAAGAAAAGGTAACTTTTTAACAATTAATTTTGAATACAAATAACTACACAAGACGCGGTTACAAATAAAAGGTTTTCCTAGGTATCCAATTTTAGGCAAAGTAATACATCTACAAATACTTCTGTATTATACTCTTTGACTAATTTGGACCGTTATTGTATACTGAGAACATTACTCTATGCGATAATATAATATCTCTACTAATCCGTGTTTAATAGCAGTAACTGACATTGTCATCCTTTCCTTCACTGGAGTCGTCCAACACTTAGGACCTTATCATCACTTAGGCCTACAAGGCAAGGGCATTGGACCCGAGATTTTTTGGGGCCCCAAAATTGGCTATAAACCTATACATTTTGTTTCCCATCTCACAATCACTTGCTTTTATGCAAACTCAATTTAAATTAATCATATATTTAAGTTTTCTACATTATAAGCATCCTAATTGTTTTTTTAAGTATTGAAGAAGAAATTAAATTATATTAGAGAGTCGGAAATCATCAAGTCGTTTCGTAAACTGATGTAAACTCTTCTGTAAAATAACACCCAATACTTCGCTAAAAGCGTTTGTTTGAGCTGACTACAAAGCGATCGAGGGCTTTAAAGGACAAGATTAAACATCAAATTGGGGAGAAAGGTTGCCTTCGGGTAACTAATTACTGCTTTTGAAGTAAACACTAGGGTGGTTCGAAAAAAACAAAATTTTCACGTATCAACTTCAAATAAGGCTCAAAAGTTGCGTATAGTCAAGCAGAGTAAAAAAAAAAATAATTAAAAAATTCTAAAGTTATAAATTTAATAGGCCCCGTGGGTTTGAAATTTCAAAAAAAGGCAAAAAGCGACCAACTTCGAAATAACAGCCAATATTTGCCGATAAATTACTTTGCTTCCTAACTGCATTTTTTAAGTTTGAAATACTTCAGTTTTTCGAAAAAAATTGTTTCAAACGTATTTGTTCGTAGTTTTAAGTCTCACAAAAGATTGAAAATATACAAATTTTAAGCATTTTTGTGATATTCCTTGCTACCAAAACCTAAGTTATATTGCAGTCAACACCATAAAAAAAAACATTTTACTACATTAAAATAAAAGATTTTTAAAATACTAGCAAATAAATACCCGTTCTTCGCACGGACTAAAAGAATGTCAAATCGACCCAAGTATATGTGTCATTTAATTTGCTATAGGATAATAAGCTTTGCCTTTGTTCCCGTTCATTATAAAAAATAAAATCCTGTTACTTATATTGATTTAAAATTCCAAAATAGAAATACATTACTATAAAATGCACATCCTCAATCCTCATATCACAAAAATCTTCCTCAATATGAACTTACTGTCATCGCAATTTTCCTGATAAATTCAAAATTAACTATAATTGTATAACAATGTTATTTCACGTCGAAACCTCCATTCTAAGTTTAAACACAAAAAAAAATAAACATTTAGCTCATTGGCACGTCCAATTATTTTGCAAATCATTAATTTAGTTTCGAAGGTAATGGCAAAAAAATAAAAGCAATTTCAATTTTTATTAATTTTTGTGTTCATTTAAATTTCTTCTGTCGAATGTCAACACGAAAGGGAAAAAATGATCGGATTTGAGCGAAAGTGTATTTTTTTCAGAAAATTAGAATTTTCTCTAAAAATGGAACACATATGAAAAAACTAAGCCTCAGATGCACACGTTGGTATTTAAGGAAATCTATCTTAAAAATTTCGAATTTCTGAGGGCAGTATAAGTAGGTCTTTTACGATCCACAGACATACAGACTCTTTCTGTTATTATTATAGATGAAGTCGATTTGAGCAGGAAATCGGCCTTATATTCCTTGAAAGTCAGTACACGTCGCGTTGTGCTTGCCTGTTACCCCTTATTATGATAGCTCCAAATAACAGTGAAAAAGAGAAAATCAGTTTTGAATATGGATGAGAACATTTAAATTAATCTATATTTACCTATTTAAATTAAAAGTATTCCTGTTAAGGCTGGTCTTCGCCCATTTTATTTTTTATTTTATGAAATGACTAAGAACTCACCATAGGGAGGTGACTGCAATCGAATTCATCCCAGGGGCGGGGGGGGGGGGGGGGGGGGTAAAAAAATGGGGCTCAACAAACCATATTTTTTTTCTTGAAGTTTAATACACAGATATGCAATTATATAAATGTGTATAGTTATTTATTCGGTGTTCCTTTTCCAAGTGAATGCGTTTAAATGTGGATTTTTATGCCATTTCTGCATATGGCTTCTAGACAGAACAGTAGACCTTATGAAGTCATCTCGAGATTGATGACCATATATTTTACTTGAGGCCTATTTTACAACTCATGAGCTCAATGTCACATTTAATAAGTGATAACATTTCAATGTTGCTAACGTTCCTCAGAATGGGTGGTGGATATAATTTACATGCATCTCAATTTATTAATTCGGTATAATATGTAGCATTTAAGTTAATTTTAAGCGTTTTAAAATGTCAGATTTGTTTTCCCTTCGATATTACTATCCTTGCTTTTATTGTTCTATTGTAACACAGCTCTAGAATATCTTTGCGATCATCAACGAGGTTTGGTAATAGCACATTTTCAGAATGCGCAAAATAGGTATTTTTTTCGTTATCAGGATCGATAAATTGTCCAAGTTTTCTGGCAAGTAACTTGCAGTTTCGATTGCTTGAAACACGTGTTTTGGGCGCTCAATAAAAGATTTTCTATATCACATTTGCAATCTACCACTGCAAGGCAAGTACAATTACTTGAATTTTTGCCACATCCACAAGAAAAGGATATTTCACATTTACATGCTGCAATGTCAAGTTTGTTTGAGCTTCATTTACGAATTCATTCACTTTAGCATGATAACTTGCATGTTTCTTGAAATGATTGTAAGTTCTTTTCAATTTGCAATACTTTTCGTCAACAGTTTTATCATGTGTACAACACGATAAATCCTTGCAATTAAAAAATTGCATGTTTTCAAATTTGCTTACCCCCTCTGTAGTTATCAAAAATTCAAAATATTTAAACAATGTCGTACAATCAAATATAATTTGACAAAACGGTAACGCTGTGAAGATAGCAACGCTAAGCTATGTAGAGGCGAATTCTAAATTATTTATTGTTGATAATTCTACGCGCTTTGTTCCACGACTTTCGAGAACACGAAAGATAGTGTTTCCACTCCAAAAAATTAAAAATCCCTTCTAAGGAACCAAAAAATCCCTTTTTATCCCTCAGTCGCCAACTTAGCAACCTTTTGCCTTGTATTCTTCTTTTGAATTCTTTTCGCCAATGGGAATATTTCTTATGATGTAGCGCTTTCCATACTGCGATTTCATTGGTTGTTTTGTTTTCTTTGACAAAGTGTTGAAACAAGCCCATACATATACCATAATTCCTATGAATTGGTTGACAAAGATGTAAACAAGGGCTGCTAGGAAAAAAAAACTAAACTCACAAAATGGGGTAGGACCCATTGAAGGCCTAAACACTTGTTTGGAACGCAGGCAATTTGTTTAGATATGGAAATTTTGTGTTTAGTTAGTTATTTAAATCGAAACACGCTCAGGGCAATTTTGAAAACAAGAAAGAAAAAAATTCTTAATTCCAATGCGCACCCTCCATAATAACAAAGTTCAATAGCAAAACCTACTAGCAACAAACTCTACGAAATTACGAAAAATAACATTAAAAAAAATTCACATGCGCGCAACACCAGCGTCACCTACCAACACTGAATTTCGCCAGAAAATGCCATATAACCACAAAAAATATTTATCGCTCTCTAGAAATCCGCCAAATCTTAGGCGACAGAAACACCGTTGGATTATTAAAAGCATACATTATAAGCATTACATACTTATTGCACTTCTTTCAGTTTTGTTAAAAACTAACCATTTTTGAACAAAGTGGCAGTTTTTTTTTTAAATATCCCTAGTTTGACTCCCTTTTCTCTTTCAAACCTGATTTATTCCTTAATATCCCTCAATCACTTTTTCATCCCTCAAGAGGCCAAAATATCACTTAAAAGGGATAAAATCCCTTAAAGTGGAAACACTGGCATAAACGACGACGTTTAACAGATTAAGGAGTACATGGTAGCGTAGCTACCTCCACCTCCGGTATGGCGGGAATAGAACATGGCAGAATGGCAATGAATGGCTGCGAAAAAGCGAGTAGGGGAGTAATGGCGGGGAATAGGACAAGGACTAGACAAAAAGGATGCCGCAAAATACCCCAAAAGAGAGGCTGATAACAGTACGTGGCAAATAGGCACCCTCCCAGGGGAGTGGTGACAAGAAAATAAAAGGGATCATGGCAGAAAGTGAGGTGTCGAACGAAGTTCAAGATGGGTGACTGAAAAAAACTAAAGGACAGCCAACAGGCAAAGAAAAAGAGGTTTGTTGGGTAGGAAAATCAGGTCGCTGGGAACATAGAGCCTCTAGGCCGTCTGATGTTGGTAGGGTCAGTGTGGTCATAGCGGTCCAGAGTCTGTAGCGTGGGGTTGTCATTTTGGTCGGTTCAGTTGTAGAATTGGGTTGAAAGTTTGGCAATATAATCAGTGAGTTTAGGAATTTTAAGTGTATTGAGTATGTCTGTGTTTCTTTGAAACCAACGTGCTTGTAAGACACGGTGACGAAGAGTTGTGTTTTGAAGTGTGTTGAAGTCCTGCATTCTGGTTTTACATGCACCACCCCAGGCGGAGCATGCATAGGTGATGATTGGGCGTAGAAGGCATTTGTAAATTAAAAGTTTGTTTTTGATATTCAGAGGAGAATCTCGTCTGAGGAGATAACTGAGCCTGAATGTGGCTTTGCGGAATTTATCTTTAATAAATATAAGATGATTAGTCCAATTAAGTCTACGGTCCAGGATGACCCCGAGGTAGCGCGTGGAGTGTTGCCAGGGAATTTGAGTATTGAACATCGAAAGTTTTATATGTGAATTGATTGTAGAGGTTTGAATTGTTTTATTGAAGAGAATAGCAGCGTTTTTGTCAACATTAATTTTAATTTTCCAGTCGTTAAGCCAGGTTTGCAGTTTGTCTATATGATTTTGGAGTTGTTTAATGGCGAAGCGAACGTTTTTACTTTGGGAGTAGATAGCAGTGTCATCAGCATAAAGAGCAATTTTGGTTTTATAGTGTTTAGGGATGTCATTAATACAGAAGTTAAACAGGACTGGTCCCAACACAGAGCCCTGGACCGTGCCTGCCATCAATGGTCTTGTGGTAGAATAAGTTGTTCCTTTGCGAACAGTAAAAGTGCGATCAGTAAGATAAGAGTGAAGAAGTTTAATAATATAGTCCGGGATATTAGCTTGGATTAATTTGTAGATCAGACCATTGATCCAAACACTGCTTTGGCAATATCGATAAAGAGAGCAGCAGTAGTGTGTTTGACTTTAAAACCTTCCATAATATGTTCAGTGACACGTAAGAGCTGTTGTGTTGTGGAGAGAGTGTATCTGTGTAGAGTGTATCCAAAATTATATTCATAATTTTGGAATACTTTGGACATACTCCAAACCATCAAATCTTCCGGTTTCAAAAATAATCAATGAACTCCAAATTTTCAAATATCGCACAGTAGTTTGAGCCGAAATAAAAAAAAAATAAATAAAAGTTATAAAAAAGGAAAAACTATAATTTAGCGATTAATTCCATTGCCGAAAAATAGAAGCCTAATTCAAATATTGCGAGAGTCGAACAAGCTATCAGACACAGAAAATATAGTTTAAAATGTTATTTCAGTAAATTAATGAAAATCATGTTATAAATTCTTGTTTGAAATTTTTTTAATGGTTAAGAAATATCTCCTCATAAGAGGGCCTAACGCAATCGTATTACCAGCAATTTAGATAAAAATAGTTTTAAAAAATTAGTTTTTTTGGCATTTGATTCATATTTTATCGATGAAGATAATTTTATACTTTAAATAATTATTTTTATTAATTGAGAAAAAACGGAAAATGATGTACATAAAAAGCTATGTATGTTTGTATTTCTTTTAAATATTTGTAAGATTAATGTTTTTAATTTTGTATAACTCATACATTTATTTTACAAAACACGGCAAATCCTTAAAATAAAGTTTAGTATGGGCAAGAATGTTTTTATTGAAGAACATTAATATTCTATTTATAATATATATTAAGCATAGAAAATATAGTTGTCGGGGAACTTAATTTAAATAAAAGCATATGGAGTAGAATTATTCTTAAATGATCTTATATACTTTTTATATGCTCTTTGTCTACGGTTGATTTGGGCGATGGGAAGTTATTCCGAACAAAAATTAAAACCAAAATGGCGGCTTCTCCTCACGCCAATAATAGAACTAACTTGAATTCAATTCAGTCGTCGAATGTAGTCTGAATTTGAATTTACATGAAAACGATTATATATCTTTTTTTAAGAAGAAACAAAATGATGAAGCCGATCAAAGAATACCAGTCATCATTTTAGATGTATATTGATATTCTTCATTTAAGGTACCACTATTCGCATTGTGAAAATGCAAATAATTTATTTAGTTTATAAATAAACATTATTTCTTGACAATGAAATATCATGATTTTTTTATAAGCTATTATTTTTTTTACAAAAAGTGGTTTTCACTTAAATTGGACAATTTGCCCTATTTTGGAATATTTTACATCTATTAGACTCAAAAATGTCACACCATCCGTTACTTGAATGGACAGAATAAATAGGTACAATAAATTATTTTTAAACGAGCGTGGTTCCCAAGGTCTTCTAAAATGCTACTTTTATCCGATAGTACATTCCATTTTTTGTGATATACTGTGGTAAACTCTGAATGAAAGCTCCTAAAGGAGGCTAGAAATAGGCAGCCGGAAACGATGACATTAAACTCGAATTTCTTACATCGTAAAAAAAATCCTGTTTTACTACAGAAAATTTCTAGCAGCAAAGTTGCCAGAAAATATTTGGAATGATACGGACAAAATCTGTTGACAGATTTTTTCCATAGTTAAGCCATACAGAAAATAGTCGTGCCTAACTGATATTTCTTTATTGCTGAGTACATTAAAAAAGTAAAGAAAATACCTAATTACAACGCGTGTACAAACCCTAGTCGACGGAATAGGAGCCAGGCGCACCGTCTATTATACCTTCCTGGCCTAGGAAGTACAATATATCAAATATGTGTAGGTATCAAATTTTCTTTTCGTATTCAAACAGAAAAAATCTGTTCTGAACAGGTGCAATCAGAATCAGTGGTTGCAGGTTTTATCTGTTTACAGTGAATAATATGTATTTTTACAAACCTAGATATAATTTGACAGAAGACTGCAGTAGTCTAAGAAAACTGACATTTTTTATTGAAACATGACAGAAATATTCTGTTTTTTTTTAACTGATTTTTTACAGTGTTTTTTTGAAACAAATGATAAAATAGTTGGGTACGAGAAGAATGAACTGAAGCCATTCCGCATTTGCAGGTCCAAAAATTAACGTTTTCTGTCGGTTTCTCACTTGGTTTTAAAGAATTTTTGTGACCGAAATTTCGCCAAATACCTTAAATTAAGGTTGTTTTTCTTTTACTTTATTCATAGTAAAACTTTATTTAATGCATTATGATCGATTAATTTTACGCCCTAAAAGAACAAGTCCAATAGGAATAATTCTATTTTTATCAATTTTTAAAAGTAATGTCTTTGTTTCGCAGACAAGTGCTAAGTTGCTATGCATGACACTCCCTATTTATCGGGCTTGGTTTTTTTTTGTAATCTTTATAGCTTTACATATGTTCTAAGGGCCCTACGCATTTTTTAATTCTATGATGATCATCCTTCGCCATCTTTTTGTGCGCATTCAGTACAAAGAAGCGAAGTGTTTTTGCACACCACTGTTTAGCCATTTAAGTTTCTGAAGGTAATGGCAACATAATAAAAGCATTCTAAAATTTACTTATTTTTGTGCTTATTTTAATTTCTTTAGCTGAATGAAAACGCGAAAGAAAAAAATTATTTAATTCGAGCGTAAGTGATGTAGTTTTATTCAGAAAATTCGAATTTTCTCTAAAAATATAACTTTTTGAGGTCTGAAAGTTACAAAAATCGTAACCTAAGTATGAACTACACAAATGTGCTAAGCTACAAGTCATACAGATGTCTAGTTTAAGAGTCTATAAGGAACAAGCAAACACACAAAACTTCATTTTTATTACCATAGATTCAGTTAAGATAAAGTTAATGGAAAAACACATTGATTTGCATCGTTGAAAATTGCAAAAAAAATATAGACTATGATAGCGGTGTCTCTGAATGTTGAAATTCTAACACTAGATTAAGTGTTTATATCATTAATATGCAGAACCCAGCACAGGTGACAATTTATTGTCAAACAAGAAATTGAATTGCAAATAAGCAGTAATTAATATCCAAGTTCCCAAACTGCATCAATTAATTTAAGCAACAAATAAAAATATCATACCTTTATAACCAAAACAGAAGAATTTCAATAATCGGAAAGTTACTGAAGTTGAAACACAGTTTAAAGGTAGATGGGCAGACAGAAAGAAAAACTTGCAAACTAACAATTAAAATATATAGAGATGTCTCTGATATCATATATTTCTAAAATAATACGTCTATTTTAAAATCAGACAATAAAAATAAAATATGATATAGGTACAAGTAGATTGGCCGACGAACTAATGGAAATCTTAAAGATATCTATATCTGTGTGTGGTTCAATTCCAAAATGTAATGTTGATATTTTAAGGATCTTACGTTCCCATCATTGTAAAGTTCTTTTAAATAATCTTTTATTGGTTTTTGACTTTAAAGCATGAAAGGAAGAAAACATCATTTTTAGGCATATTTTCAATTTATATCTAGGAATGGAAAATCATGTGTCCATTTTTCATCAAAGCATTTTTTTTTTTAAATTTCAAAGATCTATCGGTGGACCCAAGCTTACCATATATTTCCCACTTGCTTATTCTTCAGTTCATAAATAAAAAATATTAATTTTTTTTAAGAAATACTAATCCCAAAGAATCATTTTTTGATATTCGCCATCGTTTATTTACTCTTTGACATTACTTTTAAGTTGAAATTACAGAGGCTAATTCCAATGATTCAGAGAACCCTTGTAAGACCCATATTTTTCAATCACATGAACATATTCCATGCATCCAAATACGGGAATAGATAGTATGAAGATCTGGTATTGAAGTATAATAGTCATGCAAAACATACATCTAATGGCAACACTATACAAAGGAACGAAGTGGGTCGAGTTCTATGTTTACTGCTCCCATTTGCATAATCGAAGATGAAGGCTGAATGAAAGTTTGAAGATTGATAGAAGATTGAAGGTTTATTCTGCTCTAAACAGTTAAACTGCAGTAGATAGACTAATAACTTGGACCGTTGTTGTAAGCGTGTTCTAACCCTAAACTAATATTTTTCATCAAAACATTGTTTTTTTTTAACTTTTAAACAGTTATTCAATAAAAAAAGATATATTAAAAAACACTAATCCCGAAGTAACATATTTTGATATTTGTCATACTTTATTTAGGCTTTGACATTACGTTTTTGTTGAAAATGCGTATGCTTTCTCTATTGGTTTATAGAACATTTGAAAGATCCATATTTTCCAATCCTACGTGCATATTCCATGCATCCGAATAGCAGAATCGATAGTAAGGTCTTATGTTAAGCTATTATATATATGATCAGGCAAAACATGTATCTAAATATAACACTATATAAAGGAACGGCGTAGGTAGAGGTCTATGATTATGATTACTGCTCCCATTCGCAGACTCGAAGATGAAGGTGCATTCTGTGGCACCCCTGTAATAAAAGTTTAGAAAGCTGACGAACAGTAATTCGGTTGAGACTAGAGTGGCCAGGATTCTCCCTTTGGAGAGAGTGGTGTGTCGTCAACGTGAGGATAACAGCCGAATTCTCATTGGTCGCTTGCGTTCTAAAACTTTTGCTACCACTTTTTCGTTTCCCACAGCATCTAGAGTCAAAATATTTTTTTTAAAACTAACGGGGCTGCTTTATTGCTAGGAGGATAGAATGAACAGGAGCCGTCGCGTGGATTCAAACGTATGGGAACCGAGTGAAGCGAGAAGTGGAGGGGAGGTGGGGGAAGGCAGCCACTTTGTCTACTATTGTTCATATAGTTTCTATGGGAGAATTACGAATTTTTCTTTTTAATAAAAAAATTTGATCACATTACGGAAAACGAATACACATATGTATATTTCTAATATGCTCAGTAGATATATATCAGTGTTGGGCAAATTTTAATTGCACAAACAATTAATGATTAAGAACTAATTAATTGTTAATTGTTACTACTGCAATTAACAATTGTTCAATTGTAATTGTAGAAAACTGCAATTAACAATTAATCAATTGTAATTGTGGAAAACTGCAATTAACAATTAATCAATTGTAATTGCGGAAATTATTGTTAATTGCAGTAGTAACAATTAACAATTATATAATGTTAACTCCGACTATCCGACCGACCAACAACGACTACCCGACCGAAAGACGAAGACCGTTTACGAGACTGACTGACCAACCGACCAATACCGACGACCCGACAGACCGACCAATACCGACTGACCGACTGACCATTACCGACTACCCGACCGACCGACCAAGACCGGTCGGTCGGGTTGTTGGTAAGGGTCGATTGGTCGGGTTGTCGGTCTTGGTCGGGGTGTCGGTCTTGGTCGGGTTGTCGGTATTGGTCGGTCGGTCGGATAGTCGGTTTGGTTGATTGGTCGGGTTGTCGGTATTGGTCGGATTATCGGTCTTGGTCGGATTATCTGTTTGGTCGGTAGGTCAGGTAGTCTGTCTTGGTCGGTCGATCGGGTTGTCGGTCATGATCGGTCGGTCGGATAGTCGGTATTTGTTTTCTAAAACAACTAAAAAAGTTACATGCAATTAATTTAATTGCAAGGTGCAATTAAAAGTTCAATTGCAATTAATTTTATTGCAATTTATTTATTTGCAATTAATTTTATTGCAATTACTTTTACAATTGACAATTGATTAATTGAATGCCCAACACTGATATATATGCATTATTTAAAATACAATAACAAATAAACACTTAAAATTTGGCGATATTAAAATTGGTTCCTCTGGAAATCTTAAAATGAGTTTGTGTTAATTTGGGGGGGGAGTTATTAACAACTCATTTTTACAAAAACAAATACTATTTTTAATTTTAAGTAATGTGAGAATAACAAAAAACTACTTAAATAAATTCGCTTACCTCAAAATAATACAAGCCCATAGAGTTAACAAGCCAGAAATCGCAATGTTTTGCGTTAATCAATATGGCTGCCACGAACTGCGCATGCGCGTCTGAAAGGGAGAGGGGAAAGCTTTTTCGCATCATGCTGAGGCCACATGACTACTCCTGTTCATTTTATCCTCCTAGCTTTATTGGCGTCTAAGCCTTTGCAAACTCGGCATATTCCCCAGAACTGAGAGCCATTTTTTTTGTGGCACCATCTAGGCGATTTTGACGCTCACATTACAATGAATCTGAGCTCTCTGTGCAATGTGCATGTTAAAGCATGTCGAGAGAACCCAAGCTAAATTGCTACTCAAGCTTTTACATGCCGCATAATCATATGACATGCATGTCCAAGATTTTCCCAACCAGAAAATCTGACGACTCAGTCGGGGCTCGAACCCGCAACCTTGGGCTTATAACGCGGACACGTAATACCTCTCAGCCACTGAGTCGCTTCGAGACAATATATGAATTTAGTTATGTTCCGTTAATCAGAGTCATAATTGATATTGCGTTTGCAAGCAGAACGTTATTATTTATTTTTTTGACTATTTAGACCGATACTTTTTACAAGAAAATGATTATCAATAACTGTCGAGAAACTAATTTCGAAATAAACTTTTTTTTGACACATTCAGAGAATCAGTCATCATTTTAGATGTTCATTTATGCTACCACTATTCGCATTGTGAAAATGCAAATAATTTAGTTTGTTTCTAAAAAAAACTGTGTGTCAACAAATAATGTCAACTTCGTTTTGATGTTTTGACACAAGAAAATTAATTTTGTATTTAATTTGCTTGTTAAATTTCATAAAAAATTGCACCCCCTTTGTATTCTTTTTTTAATCCCTTTTCAAAGAAAAATTGTTATTATAATGAAAGGAAATATCAACATCAGCTCCGTCAAATGCAGCCTTAAAGAGACAGAATTAAACACCCTAAAAGTAATTTAATAACAAATAGGTTTGCAACAGAATCTGTCACCCAGCCCGCTTCCACACAACATTTGTGTTCAATAGGAAAAACGTCGTCAAACACCATATTAATTCTAACCTTTACACGTTGAATTTGGCTAGTTGCATTTATTTTCTCGAGAATTCAATAATTATTTCTTCAATAATTTATATCTACTACGTTTAACAATTAAGGAGTACATGGTAGCGGTGCTAACTCCACCTCCGGTATGGCAGAAATGAAAACATGGCAGAATGGTAATGAGGTGAGGTAATCGTTTCCGGCTGCCTATTTCTAGCCTCCTTCAGGAGCTTTAACACAGCCAATAACGCCTCGTATTTTAGAACCCTGGTCAAGTGACGAGGTGGACACCTGAGCGGGCACCCAACGGAACTTCGAGCGACATCGTACGCTAACGCCGTCGGGACTTTGGACTCCACAGATTTAAGAGCACGTCTGTCCTGTTTTACTCGGGCCCATCCGTGATGAGGATTTTTCTACTATTTCCAGCACGGATCCGATTTATAGGATGACTGGCAGTAGGTGGGATTCGAACCCCCGCACTCCTGAGAAGGTTGAATCTCTAGGCTGATGCCCTAACCACTCGGCCACGGACGGGACGAATGGTAATGAATGGCCGCAGGGAAGCGAATGGGGGAGTATTGGCAGGGTATACGACAAGGACAAACAAAAAGATGCAGAAGAAGACCCCAGAAGAGAGGCGGATGACATTACATGGCAGTTTAGCACCCTCCCGGGGGAGGAGTGGAAAGAGAATGAAAAGGGATCGTAGCATGGCATCAGACGTCCATCAAGGTTAAGAAAGGGTGTCAGTAAAAACTAGGGAACAGCCAACAGGCTAGGGAAAAAGGGGTTTGGGAATTGGGCGGTCAGGTCGCCGGGTACATTGAGGCTCTAGGCCTTCGAATGTTGGTTGGGTCAGTGTGATCATAGCGGATAATTTTTATCGTTTGCAAAAATTAATTTATATTTCAAAGAATTAATATGTGATATTCCTTTCTTTTAAATAGAACCAAAACATTCCATATCAACATACAACAAATATCTTAATGAAATATATATGAAACAAATTTTTTTTAATTTATTACTTGAAAGAATTAAAGTTTCTCGAGTGATATTTGCGAATGGCATCGGTGATTTAATTCTAATAAAAATAGCTTCTTATGCTTTTAAATGAGCATTAAATGCTGCAGTTTTTTAAATAATTAAAATACTTGAATTTTTTAATGATATTTTCAATGTATTCTAACTTCGATGCGCTGAATTTTTTGACGTATCACACTTGCCAGTAGCATTTGTAGTTTGGGATATGAAAGTGGGTGACGGATAGACAGACGGATTGAACAATTACAAAACCTTCCACTTTTTACGTTATAAACGTAGTGTGGAAGCTAAAAGTTGACATTTTGGAACTAATAAGTGTCATCAACTTTATACTGATTCCAAAAATTTGATTTCCAATTTAATCTTAGTAAATGCAGTAAAATATATAGTTAAAATTATCTGGTTATCTTTACTATCATAAATATCTCATAAACTTATCCACCACATAAAATTCTTAAAGAAATGGTGAATTTAGACTTTGTGCAGCCAAAATATTACTATATAAAAAACTATTTTCCTTTCTCCATTGGCATATAGATGAATGCTTAAAGTTTATCAACTAGTAAGTAAGGAATATAAACGTTGACCGCCATTATGATGCAATAAAGAAACACAGTGTACATAAAAAGATAAATTAAAAAGTTCAGTGGATGAAAAGTGAAGATATAATCTCCTTCTTTAATAATAATAAGTTTAACCTTTTTCACAAAGTCAAGTGTATTTTTTAGCAAATCGCAGAAAATCTACCAAAACACAAGGAATAAATCACTAGGATTTAGATTTCAGTAAAAAAATGTGTTTCATTAAACAACTATGTTTATCAAATTATCCTCTGTTACTAAGATAAATTAGTGTCTACTTTTACACATAACTTCACATTGTGTAGATATCGAAAACGGAATTTTATTAGAAAAGTCTTTGGAAAATTAAGGTAAAGTTATTTTTATTTTTACATTTCTAAAATTATTATATTTCTACTTAGGGTGATCAGACGTACTGCAGTTTGCAATAAAGTTTCGTTTTTTTTTCTTTCAACTATATAGCTATCAACCATTATACAAATAATCACAGTTTTATTTTTCTATAGCTTTATCAAAGAAAATCCACGGACATTAATCATAATTTATAAATATTTAATGATGATTTTATAGTCGAAAAATTAATCTTCGAAACAACCTGATCAGGAGAAAATTTGATACATACACATATTTGATATATTGTACTTCCTAGGCCAGGAAGGTATAATAGGCGGTGCGCCTGGCTCCTTTTCCGTCGACTAGGGTTTGTACACGCGTTGTAAATAGGTATTTTCTTTCTTTTTTTATGTACTCAGCAATAAAGAAATATCTGTTAGACACGATTATTTTCTGTATGGCTTAACTATGAAAAAATTCTGTCAACAGATTTTGTCCGTTTCATTCCAAATATTTTCTGGCAACTTTGCTGCTCGAAATTTTCTGTAGTAAAACAGGAATTTTTTTTTACAATTTAAGAAATGCAGAGTTTATCACTAATAATGGAATGTACTATCGGAGGAATACAACATTTTAGAAGACCTTGGGAACCACGCTCGTTTAAAAATATATCATTGTACCTATTTATTCTGTCCATTCAAGTAACGGATGGTGTGACATTTTATAGTCTAATAGTTGTAAAATATTTCAGAATTGGGCAAATTAATTTAAGTGAATACCACTTTTTGTAAAAAAAAAAATAACTTATAACTTATCGAAAACATAAAACCGTTGATCACATCACTTATCATCACATCATCATCATTCATTCGAGATGGAAGAGACGACTGAACAATTTTGCTACCGGCTAAGCCAGCCTGGTGCACTAGAAGCTTATAGGAAGCAAATGCAGGAGGAGTTTGAATGGTTAAAGGCTAGGAGAGAGATGGAAGATCGAGATCGGAAGAAAGCTCTTATGGAGACGGATGTTGTACCGCAAGTTGTGGTTAATATCCCCACCTCCAACCAGTTTCAAGCCTTGGCCGAGTCCATGGAGCTGTCGTCGGATGCCCAATTCCCGGCGGCAGGGACTGTAACCCCGGATGCCCCATTCCCGGAGGGAAGCTCGGATGCCCGTCCCAGGAGGAAGCAGGAAGTCCGACGGCCAAGAAGGTCAAGCTAAATCCGGAAGCCCAATTCCCGGAGGCGGTTGACAATATCAAGCTTAATCCGGATGCCCAATTCCCGGAAGCGGTTGATATTAACATCAAGCTCAATCCGGATGCCCAATTCCCGGAGGCGGTTGATAACAAGATCAAGCTTAATCCGGATCCCCAAATTTCCCCGGAGGCGGTTGATTTTAAGACCCCTGATGCCCAATTCCAGGTGGCACGCAGACCTGACCCGATTCTTTTCCTCGGAGGAGATATCGGCGATGCAATCTGCCTCCGCGTTCGCGATGCAGTGGGAGGTGATATAGGCTGCAAACCTTATCACAAGTTCGTTAAGATATACCCACGAACCCTGATGAGGGAAACTAAGATCCTGGCCATACTTGCCGATGCTAAGGCAGGATTCTTTCCCCCACTCGCATCGCAAACGCCCCATCCTCAAAACGGTTGTCAAGGGCTTGCCCCGCGACACCGATCCAGAACCATCACTGCCGCGCTTGCCGCGGAGGGTTACATAACTGAAAGAGTAGCCCAGATGACCAGGGCTCGTACCAAAGCCCCTCTACCGATGTTCCAGGTCCTAGTTGTCCGGACTGGAAACTTTAGAGAGATTTTCAACCAATGCAGCTCCTGGGTAAGAAGGTTAACTTCGAACCGTACAGGAAGGTCCCTCGCATTCCACAGTCTACAACTGCCAGAACCACGGGCACGTTAGTAGCCAATGCCACATGGGTGCCAGATGTCGGTACTGCGGCCTCGGCCACGACTCCCGTACCTGCCCCACCCGAGCTGATTCCAACGTCCACTGCTGTGCCAACTGCGGTGGCCCCACCTTAGCTCCTCCGTGACCTGCCCGGAGCGACCAAAGCTCCCCAAAAGGGAGCTTCCCGAGCGTGCCGCAGGTGGCAGCACCCCAAGCCCCGCTCCAGAAATGCAGAAGATCCTGCGTCGCTTCTTGAGGCCTCACGTCCGTGAGAGACGCCATTGCAGACGTCTTCGGGGACATCCCCACATTCATCAAGAAGGCAGCGGCTCTTTCCGCAGCAACTACAAAGGCCGACAAGATGTTGGCTCTCTTCAATCTAATCGAGCCTTAGAACGCGGGCTTTCAAGCCTAAGTTCAATCCTAGTAAAAGTTATCGCCTTTACGGCACTTCTTCGATGAAAGAGAAAGGGCGCTTCGCGCCGATGCTCTGATAGTTAGCATAGATTTCAGAAAACCGTTGATAAAACAATTCCTGTATTTTTTTTCTGAAAAAACTACCTGGTTACTGGACTAATAATGGTAGTTAAAAAGGAATTTATACCATTTGACAATGATAAAGTGTTAAACGCGCAAGCAGAGTTACAAAGATTTTTACGCAAACTTTGTTTTGGATGCTCCGCTTTTGTTCGTCTGTCTGGGCGGTATTCCCTTTGCCACTTACTCGTTGGAATTTCTCTTTCTATCAAAGCGTATTTATAAGCACATTAAATAGGTTACATCCGCAAGCGGCTATTGAGCAGTTAATTTAAGTATTTTTCGCAAAAAGAAATGTATTTTTAAATTATTGAAATTGTAATTAAGCTGAACTACAAATTAAAAAAAACCCTCGTAACTTCCGAATATCGAAATAAATTCAAGTCTCGAAACTATTCTCCAGTTCTTAATACGTAGTGATACACTTTTTAAGTATACTTAGAAATAGACTAGTTTATTTAGAAATACCCTTTTAAGTCAAACTCGCTTTAGGTAATTTAATGGAGCGAACATTGAACGAAGCAACACTGCAAAATAACGATATTTGCGATGGCTTCTAGCTATTCCATTTCGCTTAAGTTTATGGTTTTTCTTTTAATTTAATAATTACCACTATTTTTAGAAAATTTACTTTAAGAGGGATTGTCAGTCCCATAGAGTTAATGCATTAGTTTTGAAATCACAATATTTTCAAAAGAATTGAATTGTCATGTCATCCTATAACACCAATTTAAAACAAAAGTGAAAAGAAAATAACATCCGGTTATTCAATTATTACTTGATAAAGTTTCAATATAACTACCACTATTTTTAGATAATTCACTTTGATATAAAAATAAATTAAATAATACTACATCAGTTATTTTCTTGTGTTTTAATATTTTAACCATATACGTTTTTTAAATGTAAGTGGTAATGTGAAATCAAGACTATTGGATTATGAGGCATGGTGATAGGGGGGTGATAGCATGATCTGCTACTAACGATTAAACACTTAAATAGTGATCTTGATGTTTTAAACTCAATCAATATTTCTTTGTAGTTTTTACTACAAATGCATGTTTTCCTAGTAAACCTTGTTAAAGAAATACAATAGTTACATTAAAAATATAAGAAAAAGTTTGACCAGATTTGTTCCCGTGATTAACTATTCGACTTGAAAATCATCATTAAATTTTTATAAATTACGTTTTGTTTACGTTGTTTTCATTTGATAAAGCTATAAAAATAAAACGGACGTTATTTACATTATGTTTAAAGCTAGATAGATGAAAACTAAACTGTATTGCGAATTCCAGTAAGTCTGAACACCCTAAGTAGAAATAGTTTAATTAGAAATGTAGAATAAATAACTTTACCTTAATTTTCTAAAGACTTTTCAAATAAAGTTTCATTTTCTATAGCTACACAATGCGGAGTTATGGATACAAACAGACTATATTTATCTTTTAGCAAAAGGATAATTTAAGGATTAAAAGCATAGTTGTTTTAGACAGACATTTATTTTACGAAATCTAAAATACCAATGATTTATTCCTTGTGTATTGGTAGATTTTCGGCGATTTGCTAAAAATACACTTGACTTTATGAAAAAGGGTTAAACTTATTATTAAAGAAGGAAATTATATCTTCATTTACACAAAAATTTCAAAGAAATTTTTTTGATTAAAAACCTCAGAAAGACATAAATAAAAAAATTTAATTTAAATTTTTTTTGTCTATTTTACAACTTAAAAGGATATAATAAATGCCATAATAGTTTATTTTAACCAATGATAAAATAGGCCTTCAAAGGTATTTATACAACTACCTTAAATCAATAATTATTGTTACTTTATACGAAGTTAGAGTCCTTAATAAAAGGTAGTAGCGCAATAAAAAAAGTTCTTAAAATCTAACTTCTTGTGAATATTATTAGTGAAAACTCGATAAAATTAACAAATCAGGATGGAACAGTTCCAAATAACTCTAAATTACAAACGTTAAAACTTGCTAGATACAAAAAAGTATAAAAGCAAAATTTAGCTCCCACAATTCTTAATTAATAATGCACAATCAATAAAAGTTCCACATATCGATGAGCAAAATTTTATCCCAAAAACATCATTGCAAGATAGAACCGCAGCCCCACTGGGGTAACATCCGATGAATGCATCAGAGGCATTCGGGTTCAATACTACAAGATTAAGCAGAAAGTCACAAAGCATTCATATTGTGGCTCTAAGCAGCTCAGTGGCTGAAATGTATTACGCCCAAGGTTGCGGGTTCGAGTCCCGACTGAGTCATCATATTTTTTGCATGGGAAAATCTTGGACATGCATGGCAAACGATTATGTGGCATGCAAAAGATCCCTTGAGTACCCATTTGACTTGGGTTCTCTCCGCAAAATTAAATCTCGGTATGCTTTAACTTTTTTAAGGTTTGTCACTCGCTGTGGTTACTGCGCTTACCTATTTCCATCACGTGTATATTCTGCGGGATTGATACTTTTTAAAAAATATTTCTTTATTGAAGAACTGAAGGATAAGCGAATGAGAAATGTATGGTAAGCTTGGGTCCATCGATAGATATTTGAAATTTAAAAAAAAATGCTTTGATGAGAAATAGACATATGATCATCCTTTAAATATAAATTGAAAATATGCCTTAAAATATGTTTTCTTCCTTTCATGTTTTAAACTTAAAAACCCATAATAGTTTATTTAAAAGAACGTTACAAAGATGGGAACATAAGATTCTTAAAAAGTCAACATTACGTTTTGGAATTGAACCATTCACAAACAGATATTTTAAAAAATGTTTTATAAAAAGCCTACACAGTCGGACTTTAATAAATTCTTTGTGGTACCAGCCTTTGGTGTCGGATATTGAATGTTGGTTTACATTTAAATTTATCTTTCAACTATGTACTTTCCTTTATTTTATTTCAAAATAATTTAAAAATAATTAAAAGCAGGTATATACATCTTTAAGATTTCCATGGGTTCGTCTGCCAAAATGTCTACCTAATCTGAAATATAAGACATCAGAGACATATCTTTCATGGAGACGAGGTAGACCAAAACTAAGATGGATTGACTCTGTGGAGTCGGATTTTAAAATCCTAAAAGTAAAGCCTAAAATAACCTAAAAGGACAAATTAGTAACACATAACATTATCATGATGTTAGTTTGGTTGCTGGTGACAAGTGGCAAATACTTTCCTGACGTCAAAGGAAGTGAGACACTGAGGGATTTGTCACTCTTAGCAAGTCTTGACTAGACAGTTTATTTATGGACACCCTATACTTAGTTCCCTTATTTATTAACAATCTTTAATGTTATATCCATTGCCGAAATTATCAAAACACATAGTTCTTTTCCAAAAAAAATTAAGTATAGTGAGTGACTGAGATATACCGTGAAGAAATTATAAAAATAAGACAGACTTCGACCTTTACTTGTATTTTGCACTTGAATTTGATTTATCTGTTCAATAACTACCAGAATTCTTTAAAGAAATAAAATTGTATAATATTTTATATTTTGATTTATTAATTTCCAAACGTAGAGCTTTTTATTGCAATTAAATTTATTTACATTTCTTGAAAATGGTGAATAAATTTTGAGGGAAATATACTAATAAAAATAATTTAAGATTTCTTTGAATGTATATCTTTGAAACTTCGGTCATTAAAATGAAAAAGTGAATCTCCTCTGTAAAATAAAGTATTTCTGATCACCTTTACGTTTAACCCGGGGTTTCTATTTAAAGGAATGCCAATTAGAAAAATTACGTCCTTTTTGCTAAATTAATTGTACCAGTATATTTTGGATAAAAATTTAATTTTTTTTTTATTTTCATACCTTATTTTAACAGCAAGGGGGCTTGCTCGAGAGGTAGTGCTTGCTCTCGGTATAGTGGCTAGATAAGAGATAGTGTACTCTTCGTTCTAGGTGCTTAAAAGTCATGACTTCGCTCAGGTGTCGGCTCGTAACTTGACTGTGGTTCTAAAAATACGACGCCCGTCGCCAATGGCCCTCGGGTAGCTCTAGTGCGACGATAATTTAAACTAAATATGACTTCGTCTAGCCTGCGATACTATCGATGTGATTGCCGTTCTTTCCAATGGGAATCGCATATGGAAATGCAAAAAAGAAAGAAAATCGTTTTATTTAAACTTAATTTTAGGCTAAGATTTATTTTTCAATTTATTTGCTTCCCTTAGAATGTTATATTATAGTAAAAAAACAATGAATAATAATCCGGCTCATTTTATAATAGTTAGATATGTCCCAAATGTTATAAATTCCTTTTTTGTGCCTTATTCAATTAATAGTAAATTAACTGTTCTATATTTATTCAAGTACATATTCATGTCTCTATTTACTATAGCACTGAATACAATATAGAGGATTTGATACTTACACTTTACCAAGAATAAAATTGATCAAAAAGCCTATCATTAATTTTTATGACAAATACGTCACCAAAACATTTAACACATTTATGAAATAATACATATTATTCAAATAAAATTAGAAATTTATTTTAAATCCTGCATTATCCTAACAATTTTTACTAAGGCTATCATTATGAATTTATATTACACTTTAAAAACCACATGTTCTTAAATGTTAATGATAAATCTTATACAGGAAAGTAGGGGCTTAAAAATTTTTAAAAATATCTATTTTGAAATTTGCACACACAAAATTTATAATTTTCTGAAAGTTTTATTTTTACATAAATATATAGCCACGTTAGAAGTATTTATATTATTTTAAACATTATTTGAATATAGTTTTCATTACAATTTTCAGCACAACCTCAAAATAGAAATTCGCTTAAGATTATTTCTTAAAATATAAAATAATATAATTAAATTACAAGATTTTGGTTTCGAAATAATTTTCTCAATTAACACTGTTATAATTATTGTTTAACCGTTTTATATTGAAATATATTTTTGATTTATGAGCAAATTAAAATTAGAATCCAATAACATTATTTTAACCTTGTACTTCTTAATGTTCTAACTGGCTATTAATTTAGCAAAAAAAAATTAATTGAATTTTCGAAAGAAATACAATAAAAATTGCCAACTTAGTGTGTAAAATTCGCAATTGCAATTGTCAAAAAAATGTTTAGGTGGATATTATTGAGATATGAAATGTTTGGATGTTATGACATTGATTTCTTTTAAACTGATAGGTTAAGAACCATTAAGTCAGAATAACGAACACTTTTAAAACCTTTTTAGAAATCCAGATGTCGCTGCTTTTTTTTTAACTAGAAAATACACCTTATCACCAACTAGGCGCGAATGCTAATTCTCAGTGGGTTTTTTTTTATCGCCAATGAAATTCGAAAACTTCCACCCCCGTTAGTTGGCTTCGCGCCTCATTATATATTTATGGAAGGTCGTAAAAGATCAATTGAAAAATGTTAATCACGGGTCATTGTACTGAAGCTTGTAATAACTGAACAAAGCAACACCGCAAAATGTCTATATTTGCGATGGCTTCAAGTTATTCAATTTGTGTAAGCTTAGGGATGAAATTTCTTTTAACTCACATCTACCACTATTTTTATGTAATTCACTTTTATAAAAAAATTATTAAGAACTTAATTATATTAAAGAATTTGTAAAATTATCAATATTAAAAACTAAATTCATTTTTTAAATGTAAATAGTGGAAATGTGAAAGGAAGACTTTTTTTTAAATATACCAAATATTCCTGTTGTGCGAAAGAATTACCGAGTTCGTTTCCAGTTTAAAAGATGTGCTTATATATATATTCCTTGCGATTTTTTTTTCTCTCACTAAGTTGAGCTCATACTTATTTGATGGAAGAATTATTAGATGGAAGAATCTGACGTTTGAAGAATTAGATAATGTTTGTTTTAATTAAATGAAAATATGAAAAATCTGGTAAAATAAAATTAACTCTGAAACAATTTTATGAAAAAATTATTGTTATAATGTATTCAAAAGTTATGATTCCAGTTTTTTCGCCTTAAATTTTAATTAAAATAGAAGATCGAGCACCTTTTTATAAAAACTTTTGTTGATCAAATCTTTAAAAAATAGTCTTACATAGCTAGGTTTAATTTATTATAAAAAAGTAGACTTCTTTTAAAGTAAGAAATTTATTGCGTGTTTTCTTTATTTTAATCATAAAAAAATTCCAAAAACTAAGTATCTGAATCTTTTTTTTTCTTAAGTCTGTTATGTTTAATGTTCTGCACATTTTTTTATCTTGTTCTTAAAATCTTTTTATTATTGCTATGCCATGAAGTTCAGATATTTTGTATGCTTGAACAAATATATCATCAATAATCGGGATATATTTGTCCTTAAAATTAATTTTCATTGACAAAAATATCGGCAAACATTTGCTAAAAAAAAACTAAAGATGTAGGTTTTTAAAAAATGTGTTAGATCTCTATTTTCATTCTTAAAATAACTCCTACATTTATTTCGCAAGCCAGCAATTTTATTAAAATAATGTCTTAAATTCAGAACGGGAAAGAAATTTTTCATTGAAGAAACATACAGAGGACATTTCTAATAATAAGATAAAATAAGTTCCAAAATCTTCTATGAACATCAACCATGATAATTTGTTGCAATGCATGTTACAGCACTAACTTTGGAATTCAAATTATTGTTAATTTTAAAAATTTATTAACTGTTATAAACGCACCAATAAATCCTTAAATTTTAAATTTCCGACACTAAATATTGAAGAGATCAACTCTGTTTTAAGAAATTCTTCTGAATGTTGGAACTAAGCTACTGTTCCCATATGAGACTAGAAAAAGATAACAAGGTCAAATTTCGCATTTCCAAATGATGCCATTGATCGCTCCATTAAAGTAAAGCGTCTTTGAACTTGTGTGCTGTATATATACTATAGAAGATGATAAAAATCGAGAAATTCAAGATTTTCTATAAAAGTATTTGTTGAAATTCGAATTCAAATCAAAATAAATAACAAAATGTTTAGAATATTTTACAAGCATATTTGCTTATTCCTCAGTTCGTAAATCTAAAAAAAAAAAAAAAATAAGCTTGAAAAATATTTTTATACTTATCCTTCTATCTCTTATCCTCATGTTTGACATAGCATTTGAGCTGAAAGGGTAGAGGCTTACTCCATTGATGCCTTAAACTAATCAAAGAGACATATCTTCCAATCCCACATGCAAATTTTATGCAACCAAGTAGAAGATTAGTTTGTATGAAGGCCTGATATTGAGGTATAATACTCAGAATGCAAAACATATGTGCATAAAAGCTGCATCATACAAAGGAACGGCGTAGACTGAGGTATCTGTTTATAACTCCCATTTACCGATTAGAAGATGAAGGTCTATTTTAGAACATATTTAATCAAAGTTTCGGAAACAGTCTGTGATTCGGTGGGGACCAGGGAGGGTTTGAATAAGGGAAAATGCCTGCACCTAAAAGAAGTGAAGCTCTTCAAAGGCAGAAAATTGTTGTGATTCGAATTATTTTGTTGAACACCAAACAAAGCGAAGGCAGGAATTGTATCAAACATTTTGAAGGCAACAATTCTGATTTTTTTGTTTTTAAGTGTAGCAAAAATTTTAACAAGATTCCTGGGAAAATCGTTGAGGTGCATGTCATATGCTTATGGTGGCATGTAATAGAGATGCCTTGACTACCTTATTTAGCTTGGATTGTACGTCGGTAAAATTAAATCTCTGTATAATTTAACATCCACAGCTAGTTCCGATTCATTGTAATATAGACGTCAAAATCAGTAGCGAGAACAGTTTACGTACCACCCTTTTTTGGGAACATATTTTATCAAAATTTTGGGAATAGACGAACAGTCCGTGATTTGGTGAAGAGCAGGGAGTGTAGAATAAGGGAAAGTCTTCGAATGTAGAAAAATAGCTCAGCAAAAGTAATATTTTCAAATTAGAAACTTTTTGTAATTCTTGGCTCTTCCTTTCGGTGGGCTCGGTTGTTTTTGCATGCGGAAGGTCCTAGGATCGGGTAACGCTAAAACAACTGCCAACCTTTTACGGCCCATGCAGCCAAAAATGTCAGACGAATAAGTGCAACCACTCCTCGTATAGTGGCAGTACACGTTAAATATGCTTCAAAGAATCAACGCTGCGTACGATGTCACCCTTAACGGTTGCGTTGGGTACCTACTCAGGTGTCCCTCGTCACTTGACTGTGGTTCTAAATTATAACGCCCGTCGTCAATAGCCACTCTCGTGTAGCTCTGACGATAATTCAAACTAACCTAACCTTCCTGTCGGAATCGTGACTTGGTGAGTTTCACCATATATAATCTTTTAATATCAGAGCACAGGAAAAAAATGTTTCATCGGGTCTTGGTTCCTGTTTATGTGTTATTTTCTATAGTCGAATTATGGCAATTGAAAACCCTAAAACTTCCAAAAACGATTAAAGGCAACTATCCAACTAGCGTAAAATTAAAAATTATATATTCTTTTGAAAAGTATATCTGTTTTATTTTGTGTATGTTAATTTTAGCTACCACTTTTGTAGTTTCGGAACTTTATTTATAGTAATTCATCTTCCTTGTAAATTGATCATCGTATAATTTTATGTTTAGATCACAACAAACTGTGTGATTGTTTGTGTTGGTTTTTTTTTCAAAAATTTCTGGCGGTGTGGTGCGTGCACGTGTGGTCGCAATTTTCGATTTCTCTCTTATTGATATCTTTGACTTTTACTTCTAAGTAGATTTTTATTCTGTTTCTTGAATTGATTCTAGTTTTTTAAAGATTAGGTTTTTCTTTAAACCTTGGGTATCTATTTTAAATTGAACTATATATATATATATATATATATATATATATATATATTATATATATATATATATATATATATATATATATATATATATATATATATATTATATATATATATATATATATATATATATATATATATATATATATATAATATATATATATATATATATATATATATATATTATATATATATATATATATATAACGATACAAAAACAAAAAAATATAAAAATAAGATATGGAAAGAAACCAAAAATAGTGGGAAGGGCCATTTCATCAGGAGGTAAAAACCTTAAGCCACTAGTAAACAATATACTTTTCTGTATTGAGAGTCAAATAAAAAAAATCCCAATTTTACCCCGAAGTGTACTGTGGAATTTCCAGAAGAAAATTAAAAATAAAATCAAAATTAAAAACACAGATAAAAACAAACTAACATAAAGCAGATGAAGCGAATAAACACAACCCGAAACTTTGAAGCCAACCGCTTCTCACAAAATCCGAACTAAAAACTGAAGTGAAACTATTGACAGTTACAGTGTAGAAATTAGGTGTGGTGAAGGAAAAAAATAGAATATGAGTAAAAGTTACTTTTACTTTACGCGATATTTTGGGCCCGCGATATTTCGGCCGCGATATTTCGTCCCATTACCCATCATTGGATTTAGTATTTAATAAATTATTACAGCAAAATTTTGTTCTTAATGTTTATTAAAAAAATAATTTTAAAGATCTTGCTTATTAGAATAAATGTTACGTGGGTCTTCCATTGTGGCATAAAGTTTGTGATTTTATTGTATTTTTTTCCTTTTAACTTATAAAGGTTTATCTAATAGTACTTTGATACTTTAACTTTCTATGTAAATAGTAATAATAAAATTGTCGGTTGATGCTTAACAAACACAAAACTGACTTTTCTCCCAATTTCACCCCGAAGTGTACTGTGGAATTTCCAGAAGAGAATTAAAAATAAAATCAAAATTAAAAACACAGATAAAAACAAACTTACATAAAGCAGATGAAGCGAATAAAAACAACCCGAAACTTTGAAGCCAACCGCTTCTCACAAAATCCGAAGTAAAAACTCAAGTGAAACTATTGACAGTTACAGTGTAGAAATTAGGTGCGGTGAAGGAAAAAAATAGACTATGACTAAAAGTTTAGTGACGTCCCAAAGGAAATTATTGCAGATACTTCTTTATAAATTTTGGAGGGAAATTGTTGTTGATAAGTGTACGATGGAGGTCAAGTTTTTGGGAATTTTTAAAGTTATTGACGTTGCAGATGATATTAATGCGATGTAGGTGATTTATAATGCAATTTCTATAGACTTTAACAGAAAGATTAGAATTCCAAGGAATGAGTCGAATAACATCAAAATTAAAGTCATTACGTTTATCATAAATGTTGGTATTGGCAGAGTTATCTGAGATCTGAATTTGTATGTCTAAGAATTGTAATGAAGAAATAGAGCTATTGGTTTTCTTAAGAAGAAGTTCTGATGGGTAAATTTTGTGCCAAAGGTGTATAAAATCAGGATAATCAAAGACAATCAGGTCATCAACAAATCGGAAGGCAGTGAAGTTTTTTTTCAATTTGGACTACAAAAGTGTATGTAAAAAGATTATTGCCTTCAATAAATATTTTAAAATTAATAACTCCTCCATTAAATTTCCCTATGTTACCATCACTCCAAAATTCCACTAAACCCCTTTAGCTTTTCGCTTTGTAGCCTGTGGTTCCAACACTTACATCAATAAACCTGGTGATATCTTTTTTAATTTGCTGAACAAACTTTACAATTTTATTGTCGGTGAAGGCTTTACTTGGATTATTAACAACAATAAACCTGTTTTAGAATACTTGCATAACAAGAATATTCATTCAGTTGACACTTTTGACTTCAAAGATTTATTTTCTAGCCTACCTTTATTTCACCTGCAAGACGTCCTCACTGCTTATTATAATGATTACAATAGTATATTAAATATTAGTCAGGTATATTGGAATAAACTTATCAATTTTTGCATTTTTAATAATTTTATTTACAATAGTGAACAAATCTACCAACAAGTTAATGGAATACCACAAGGTAGTTCCTTTTCAACTATCCTTGCAAATTTATTTTTACACTGGTTTGAAAAAAACCACACTCTTTTAAACTTCACTGCCTTCCGATTTGTTGATGACCTTATTGTCTTTGATTATCCTGATTTTGTACACCATTGGCAAAAAATTTACCCATCAGAACTTCTTCTTAAGAAAACCAATAGCTCTATTTCTTCATTACAATTCTTAGACATACAAATTCAGATCTCAGATAACTCTGCCAACACCAACATTTATGATAAACGTAATGACTTTAATTTTGATGTTATTCGACTTATTCCTTGGAATTCTAATCTTTCTGTTAAAGTCTATAGAAATTGCATTATAAATCACCTACATCGCATTAATATCATCTGCAACGTCAATAACTTTAAAAATCCCCCAAAACTTGACCTCCATCGTACACTTATCAACAACAATTTCCCTCCAAAATTTATAAAGAAGTATCTGCAATAATTTCCTTTGGAACGTCACTAAACTTTTACTCATAGTCTATTTTTTTCCTTCACCACACCTAATTTCTACACTGTAACTGTCAATAGTTTCACTTGAGTTTTAAGTTCGGATTTTGCGAACAAAAAACATTGCTTTTTTTAATTAAAATAATTGAAAGAAGGGAAGGTATCGTTGAGATTTCCTTTTGTCTGTCTGGACATCCGTCTCAAATCAAACTTAGTACTATCCGTCCGATTTAAAAAATTATTTTGTGTTACAAAGGTATGACATCAGCGACCTATATTTTCACTTATTTCTCTTTGAGGCCCAGTGGCTTAGTGGTAGTGCTTCGCATTGCCACGCCACCAGGTCCGGGGATCGAATCCCGGATTGGGCGCGGTTGACCCATCCTTTCATCCCTGGAGTGGGTCGATAAAATGGGTACCAAGCATACTTGAGAACTAAATACTGGGGGTTCCGTGTGAGGCTGACAACCTTACCGGGACATATGCCTAGCACCCCAGACCCCTAGGTCACGAAAGCTGAAATGGGGACGGCAGGCCTTGGCCCAGTAATGGGCTGCTGCGCCGAGGAGTTTAGTTTATTCTTTTTATCTGTTAACAGTTTACACAGTTAAATCACATTGCCATTTATTTATTATTTATTAAAATCGCTGTTTCCACGTCAGCAATCGCATGGGAAACTATATTTAAATTGAACATGAAGAAAAATTTATTTTCGTCATTAAATCAGTTCGGAATTACGTATTAACGTCCAGCAATATGTGATTCTTTGATGTTTCATTATTTGTCTATTAAGAAAGCGGCACACAGCATTCAATTTTTTGCATAAAAAGCTGGTTAATTTTGATTTACGTTTCAGCGTTTATAACTGTATAAATGCTTCAAAATAACAAGTTATCATTGTGATAATTTATTTTGGCGTTTTTTGTTTTCCTAAAGTAATTTGAAAATCGCAACGTTGAGAGGTTATTTGTAGGTAATAGACTGATAGATTGTTGGAATGTTGTTGTATTTGCCTTTCGAAAATTCTAAATCATTGCGTTTTTAATGGTTTAAACTTGCAATTACTATTAACCACACAAAATCCATTTTACCCAAAACACAAATGACGAATCCCTTGTCTTAGTTGAGACGGTCAATAAAAGAAGTTTTTTTTTGCTTTACTTCAGTAAATGGAGGGCAATTATCAAAAGCTGAACAGCACATTCCAGGAAGCATATTCATCACTCCAACAATACTACAATACCCTCCCCTTCCCCATTGCTTTTGTTGCATGGGAATCCCTGACCGACAAAAATCCTCAAAAATCATTTTGATGAGAAGGAGGTGCAGGGTGTCATCTTCCAATTCGAAATCTTTGGCTCAGATTATAGGGTTACTTAAAGATCATATTAGTCACTGTCATTGACACTGGACGATCAAGAAAGAAGAGCGACGGTACATATTCTTCAGCATACTAATACTATCATTTTTAAAGAAAAGTCTTCCTTTAAGCCAAAATGCAAATAAAACAAACTTTGACTAAATCATACGCTATCAGCCGTGTCTGACAAAATGATACAATTGAGCATGAAGTCGAATTTGAATGCACGTGTAAACAAACCTTTTTTAAAAGTAGCCGGCTTTAACAAATATGTCCATGTGTGGAAGAGGGGAGGTAACCTATAATTATCTCTAGGCTCTACGGGATTTCGAATACTCAACACAAAGAAGCAGACATCCATTAATGAGGGTCTCAGAGCTTTCAGTAAGAAGGGGGTTAAAGAAAAGTTCCTTTGTCGAAACGACAGAGGGGTTGACCCTTTCATCCCCCCCCTGGTTCCATGCCTGTGTGTCCTGTGTGTTTTTCTTCCATAGTTCTGCTTAGGTATAAATTGTGATCACTTACTGTCGTTACTCGTTAGTGATGTTAAAAAAAGTGTTAAAATATTTTTAGCATAATAAAAATTACTTAACTTGTACTTGCTACTTAAACCATTGACGATTTTTAAAATAAATTTAACGGAGAGTTATATGAAAGTGGTAATTGATACACTATTGAAACTCTTAAAAAAAAACCTTTGAAGAACACTTAAAACCGTGTAAACTTTAATGATAAGTTTTTGAAGGAAAATTGATGTTCATGTTTTTCTTTACTAAATTGTCATAGAGTTCAAAACGTATAGAAATATTTCAATTACCCAACTTGATAAAAGTGTACATATAAAATGAAATGAAAATTTAAAAATAATAAAAATGAATTTATTTATTTTGTGAAAATAATAAAATTGAATCAATGCATTGAACATCACTTATGTCGCTATAAAATTTCTTGCAACCAGATTCTACTATTGGTAACTATTTTGTCCAATCTGAAATAATAAATTAATTGAAAATATAATACTATATAATTCAAATGCTCAGAAACAACCTTGAAATTCATCCAAAAATAGACTTAGACAATCCTCATATTTGAAAACAAAATTATGTTATCTTAGCACAAATAAGCCGCACATCAGACAACGCTTACGATTTTTTATGAAGGAATAGCGAATTTACAAAATAAGATATTTTATTCATCCCTTTTAACCCAAATGAACAAACATTAAAAATAATTTTTAATTAATAAAAATTTTAAAATAAATGTTTCAACCTTAAATCCATCAATAATAAATACTTACATACAGACCACACATATCGTATCAAACAAACCATACAAACCACACCATACATACCATACCCACCATACCATACTATATATAATATTTATATACGCACGTTTGTACAAAGCACTATACAATTTTACCATCAACTAACTTCCTTGAAAATCACATACGAATCCACTTACTTTAGTCGACACGATATTTTGGGCAAAATTAATGGGATTTATAAAAATCAAGTTCAAATATAAAACCTTAACCCATTAAACATACCTCGTGGCTGAATGGTTATAACAAAAAATGCATGACTTAAAATACATTTTTATAAAAATTCAGGCCCCCTAATAAGTAAAACCGAACTTCATGACAAATTACTGGATAAGTAAGTATAAGTAAGTAAGTGCAATTACCATTTTCCCATCGAACTCTCTCCCACTGCCAAACACCATAAAATCCATTAAATCCACTCAATTTTTACCTTACGCGATATTTTGTCCATGCGATATTATGGGCACGCGACATTTTGTCCAGCGATATTTTGTCCAGCGATATTTTGTCCAGCGATATTTTGTCCCGCAATATTTTGGTCACGCGACATTATGGGCACGCGATATTTTGGCCCGCGATATTATGTCCCGCGATATTTCGGCCGCGATATTTTGTCCCCAAACCCCAATGATGATCCTTATTTTTAAAAAAAATATCACTAAATTATAATTTGTAGTCAAAAATAACAAAATATGAAATTGCATAATGCTACATTATATAAATTACTTATAAAAAGATAAAAGCAAATAGATAAATATTTACGAAATTTAGGTAGGTCCCATGGATCATGGGATCATGAGACCTTGTATCTGGGCAATAATCATTTTCAATTCTTCTGCTACGCGTTCATTGATTCACTGATACAATTCTAACACGGTCAATTCGCAAATTGCATTGGACCTTTGTGAAAAAAATCCTTAAACCTGACAAAAGGATCACTCGAAGATACCAAGCTTGCTCTTCATAGCAGTCACGACCCCTTACCTGACCAGTTTCAGGTTTCAGCCTCAATAATTTCGATGTACCGTGAAAATATGATGAAAGAAGTTATGCTTTAACTTCAAAACTAGGGAAAATGTTTCATTCCGAACTGTGAAAAGCACACTATTAAAATTGATTAATGAAAACCTGGTTCAACTTGAACATGACATAACAAAAAAAAAGGGATCCAGAGGGGTTCTTGATCACACGTCGAACTCTAATGACGAGGAATCCACTATGGATTCCTCGTCATGGACCTATGGCTGGTTAAAATATGTCCGTTCCTTACAATGTTACAAAAATTAAGAAAAGTTTATTACCCTCTTATTTTAGTGCTACTCTTTCATTTTATAAGTTCTGCATATTAATTCTTTAATATTAAAGAAATTTTCCATTAGCTCTTCCCATGAATCATTAGGGAATTAGCGACGAATGTCGCGAACTTCGTCGTCATATAAGGTTTAGCCCCCTTTTAAATTATCGTTATTCACACTCTCTCGAGAAATGTAAATAACTTTTATTTCAGAGTCGTAAAGTAAAAGTCATTCTACAAGTTATACAAATAATGTTCTATACATAAATTTTTTTTTAAAATTGTTCTGGCAGTTGCAAAATCGACAATTGAAATACTTTATGCAAGTAAAGAAGGCCCTTATTTATCTTGCTTGTTTTATCCGGTAAATATATATATATATATATATATATGTATTGTATCTCACAATCACACTGTATTCTAATTTCAATTTCGGAATATTAATAAGTATGGTCTTGATTTTTTAGCCATAAAAATTATTTCAAAGTTGAATAATAAATTAAGGTAGTAAACGACGACGTTGTTAGTTTATAGAAGAACCAATGCCGCAGACGCTTATGTCTCCAACTCATAAAGTTTTTACAGTGAATAAGTGGAGTTGCCTAAATGGCAAAATCTAGTGATGAAGTTCACTTGAGTTCTAAAACATTAGTTCTATGACAAAGCGTCCTCAATCAGTGCAGTAAAACACTGCTAAAAGCGTGTCAGATGTTGAAAATTAGCATTGATGCACGGGAATCTGCGTGATCCGGTAGAGGGCGCGTTTCCTTACTCTTGTCTGCTTTGTTTACAATCGTTTTTGTTTTAAAGGACAACTACATTTCGACTCATGTTTTAGAAATTATTCTTCGTTTTTGACTATTTTTTTTATTCATTCTTCATAAATATGGTTCATTGCGGCGTGCCCTATTGCAAGTCGAAGAAAGGTAAAGTTAAAGGCTTGTCCTTTCATGAATTTCCTTCGAATGCGGAGTTAAGAACAATATGGTTAAAAGCTGTTTCCCGCCAAAACTTTGACATCAATTTTGATTCAGGTTCGTCCAAGTTTGCGGTAATAATTTTAAGCCTTTAGATTATGGGCAAACATTTAAGGTCAAACGGTTAAAACCAGACGCTGTGTCTTCTATTTTCAATGATTATCAAACGTATATGAGGAAAGTGTTGCTAAAAAAACGAACACACAACAAAATAGAGATTACTCATCAGTCGTTTTTTGTATCTGTAAAAAATGGTATGATGTGGCATTGTATCATCTCTCCAATATAGGGCGCTACAGAGCTAGTTATGTAACTTCTTCTACCGAGTGAATCAGAAATAAAATTTATTTGAAAAGAAAAGTATGTTTTGTGTTTGTTAAGCATCAACCGACAATTTTATTATTACTATTTACATAGAAAGTCTAAAGTATCAAAGTACTATTAGATAAACCTTTATAAGTTAAAAGGAAAAAATACAATAAAATCACAAACTTTATGCTACAATGGAAGACCCATGTAACATTTATTCTAATAAGCAAGATCTTTAAAATTATTTTTTTAATAAATGTTAAGAACAAAATTTTGCTGTAATAATTTATTAAATACTAAATCCAAAAAAAACATCATTAAATTATAATTTGTAGTCAAAAATAACAAAATATGAGAAATTGCATAATGCTACATTATATAAATTACTTATAAAGAGACAAAAGCAAATAGATAAATATTTAAGAAATTTTATAGGTCCCATGAATTTGTAACCTGGGTCTAAAACTACAACATTTGAAATGTATTTACAAATGTGTCTCCAAGTTATTGACTCTTTGCTTCTGGAGTAATTGACCTTTGAATTTACCTTTTTTTTTAAATGATCAACTTTGAGACCCTGTAACTACCAAAGCAAAGGGTCATCCATGGTGTTTTATATTTTTCTAAGTACTACCCTAGTGTATAATTAATCCAATAGGGTAGGGTGGGGTAAAATGGGTCACTTTATAAATACCCCAATTTCACTTAATATAGAATTTATTTTTCTGAACCATTATTTGTAATAATATTTTATTAGGTTTTTGAAACATATTTCATAGGATAAAAAGTTATTTCCATGAGTCTGGCAAACAAAAAGAATCATTTTAGAAACAGTAAAATGTGGTGAGCAAACCATATGGCTTTCTAACTTCTGGAAAAACTTCAATCTTGCACTGTAATTTATTTGAATTATATTAGTACATTGTAGGCAACACCTCAGGCCAATCAGTTAAGAAAAATGTTGATTTTCTTTTTATTATTTCAATTTACTTTGAATGGGGAAAAATGGGTCATAGTTAGGCTTAGGTCTTTTGAAGCAACTTTTCGAAAGTTTAAGAGCAGATCATGCTCTTAAGGTCTTTAAAGGTGCAGTATTGTTTCCGCCTGATAGAAAAGCAGTAAAACACAGGATTGTGTTGACTGAAAGAGTCTCTGTTCAGCCGGATGTTTCATCATTGAACGTAGTTATATTACATGATTTAGTTATTTCAGATGTTGCTGCCAGATGATGCATTATGTTCAACACCACCTACATCAAATACAATTTAAACCCTGCCTTCCTGTTCAACACCAGCTATGTAAGATACTATTGCAGCACAGTTCAATTCAACAAGCCAATCTTTTATCTGTCCCATTTAAATGTCTCAAATGTGCTATCCTGACAACTCTGTCACCTATGCCATGAAGTCTGACGAAGGCCGTGAAAACAACTCTAAAAAGAAGAGAAATACGTTCGGCATAAAGTTGGCGAAGTAATGACGGAAGCAGATGTGATGGTGCGTTGACAAGAACTTAACGAATGGTAAAAAAAACGAGAAAATTAAGAATTTGGATTTTCTTCTAAAACCTAAACGAAATAAACCAGAGTCAAAAACAAAGCCACCTAAACCCAAAATAGTTGACGATAGCCAACAGGACTGGAAAATGGGTGGTAGTTGAATGCAAAGGAAAAAAGTCAATTAAATAATTTTTTGGTCAAATTACACTTATGGATGCGGATGATTTACATGTAAAATATGATTTAAAAAATGTAATATAGATAACTTTTATTTTTCCCCGATAATAAGGAGAGATACTGTAGAAAAGTAAGATGTTACAAGAGTCTTGGAAGAGCCGTTTTGTAACAACTGCAAACAATATTATTTTAAAAACTTAACATTGTAATTATGTATCATTAAACTTATTTTATGTGTTCTTGACCTCCTCTTTTTAATTAGTGTATTTCCTAATATATAAATTACATATATAGTCATCATTTTGCATTACGACTCATTTTACTCCATGATGGGGTAAAATAGGTCGCAACTTATGGAAATAAATTCAATCCATTTATAATTTTAAAAAATTTAATTTAACTACATAAAAATGTACTGAAATAATGCAATGTCAAGATGCAATTTAAAAAATCTGAAAAAATTATGGTTTTATTGTCAGAGAACTTTAGAAGTGAAAATAGCTAAATTTGACCCATTTTACCCCACCTGACCCTAATTACTGCTGTGGGTCACTTATGGCATAAGCAGATAAATAAGCAGAGACATGAAAAAAAACTCGATGAAAATGACCTTTTTCAAAGGACCTTGACCTTCAAAGCCACGAGTGACCCACCAAACTAATTATGCTGACATGTACCTAGTATGAAGTAGTCTCATGGCTATTAATAGGTAATTTATTAATAGCCATGAGTGACCCATGATATTTAAAAACAAATCATGGGTCACTCATGGCTTGAGAAGTAGAAGGATGATTATAATGTGCACCATTGATCCATTACTTCGAAATTTGACCTTCTCTCAAGTCAAACAAGTCGGATTTACGAAAAACTGATATTCACTTTTTCCTATCTTAGTACTACTAATATATCCTGAAAATTTCAAGTAAATCGAAGGTATCAACTACCACAAGTTGTCCCTCTAAAAAATGTTTCTTAAATTCATTTATACACATAATAACTAACTGTGGATCAGCAAATACTTGATCAAATCATCGGTCCCGACGAGAATCTTGATTTTTTCCGGCGAGCAGCCGAAGCAACTCAGACGTTTCTCGTTGTTAACTTGGTGCGCGCTGTAACGGGTGAGGGTTCGATTCCAGCCAAGAGGAACTCTAACCCTATCCTAGTATCCTTAATATCTTGACCAATCAGCGCGCGTTTAGAAATAGGGTTAAGGGAATCGCATACTGTATTACGGAAGTTTCGCGTATCCATACATATCAAAGTAAAATATTAGAGTCGCAGCTCAAGTGACCCATAATTGCGGTGGAGGGACACGAATGGAGCCAAGAATATCACCATGGCAAATTTGCCAGGTGTTGTGTTGCCATGTCTTTAATGAGAAAAATAATACGGCGTCATCTAAAAAAAATACCAGTTATTACCCTCCTTTTCCAACACGGCAGCTTTATTGCTAGTTTTTGCAAATTCGGCATGTTTCCCAGAACTGTGAGAACTTTTTTTGTGCCACCATATAGGCGAATGTAGCTACAAATTTTGACGATCAGATCACAATGAAACTGATCTCTTTGTGGATGTTAAAGTATGCCGATATTTAATTTTGCCGAGAGCCCCCAAGCTAAACGTGTACTCAGGGATCTTTTACATGCACCATAATAATATGACATGATTTGATGACATATGACAAGATTTTCCCATCCAGAAAATATTACGACTCGGCCGGGGATCGAAACCGCAAACTTGGGCTTATAAGGCGGTCACGGATTACCTCTCATGGCTGAGCCGCTTTATTTTATATTAAAATTACAAAAAAGAAACAGTAAAAATACTTGAAAATTGTTAATATTATTTTTAATAATTTTTTTTTTGGGGGGGGAGGGGGGGCAAACTTCTGTATTAAATGGTATATTTTCGATGACGGCTACAATTTTTTCTCATTAAATAGGTGGTAAAACTGGCAAGTTTGCCTTGGTAATCTTGGCTGTAGTGGTTGGAAGAGCCACTATAGCCCTTTAAGACAAAGTCAGATGGCGCTGATTTAAGTTTATGAGACTAAATTTTAAGAGTTTTATCGAAAAAGTTGCCTTAAACAGCATCAATGTCAGCAACTCCTTAAAAACCACGTCATTTTTAATACAAATAACGAATGGTACAAGTTAGCTGCTTCGGTATCGATATTTTTAAAAAGCTTGAACATTATTTTTTATATCCTCAAGATCGTAATAGCTCTGTCGGAAAGGGATATCTTGGCTCCATTCGTGTCGTAGTGTTCGTTCGCAGGTATATTGTCAACAGGGAGCGCTGGTTAAAATCGGTCCGTTACGTACAATATTACAGCAATAAAGGAAAGTTTATAACCCTTTTATTTTAGTTTTTCATTTATTAAAGTCTTACATATTAATTCCTATTATTAAAGAAATTTTCTATTAGCTATTTCCTTGAAAAATACCCCAGAAAACAGTCAAGGAATCAGCGACAGATGCACTTCGTCTTCATGAGGTTTAGCAATTATTTTAAATTATCAATTACCAAGTAACGCTTTACTTGTAACAGTTACTTTTTTTAGTATCGCCGATTAACGCCGTTAGATATTTCAGAAAGAAACTGTAATTTAGTTACTTTATGTTGTAACGAAGAAACGAAAAATTTTGTAACATGACGCGCCGGTCTTCACGGGTACTTTTGGCACGGTTCAGCGTTCGGCTTAAATTTAATTATTTAACTTTTTTCAACGTTGAATTATCATTCTAAACTTTTTCCGATTATCCCTATTTCTTTAGTATTGGTTCACTTTTAAATACCGTCAGATGGCAAAATTTAAATTTTAAAAGTAACTGTTATTAGCTGCTCTTCGTACTAAGTAATTGGAACTTATTACTTTTGCAATTAATTGATGGTAACTGCAACAGAGTTACTTTTTAAATTAAGTAATGGCAAAAGAGTCTGGGAATTAGCGACAAATGTCGATTGTCGTGCACTTCGTCTTCATGAAGTTTTGCATTCACTTTACATTACCATTATTCACACTTCCAAGAAATGTAAATAATTTATATGTGACTACGATGTGTTTTTGAACTTTGAAAGAATAAAATATTATACATAAACGTTTAAATAAATATTGTGGTAGTCGCAAAGTCAACGATTCAAATTTTTTATGCAAGAACCCATTTGCCTTATTTATCTTGCCAGTTCTTAACCGGTAAATATAATATGTTTTGTATCTCATAATCACACTGTATTCTAATTTCATTTTTGGAGTATTAATAAGTATGGTGTTGATTTTTAGCCATAAAATTTTTTCAAGGATTGTTAATAAATTAAGGTACTAAACGACGACGTTTTAAGTTTAATGGAGAACCAGCTCTGCTGGAGCTTTACTCCCTGACTTGTAAAGTTTTCCGAGTGAATAATGGAGCTGCCTGAATTGCAAAGTCTGGTGATGTAGTTACTTTTGAGTTCTAAATCGTTAGGGGTTAGCAAGAAATAAGTTTCCCAATTAAGAGGGCTGTAGAATACGTTCTATTTGTAGAATTATGAGATAAAATTTGAACTATAGATAGTTCAAACGATGCGCTTGAAAATTTTTTTTTTAAAAAATAGTACAAAATTTCGTAATTTTAATGGTACTTATTTGCCTATACTGAAAATGTGAAAAGTCAAAGCGAATGAAGGGGGCTTATTAAACAGTTGTAATGCTTCTTTTTTATTATTATTATTATTATTATTTAACATTTATAAAGCATATAAAATGTTTTTATGTGTATTACAGCGCCATCTTGCGGAGAAAGTTTGTACCATTTTTTTTATTAAATGTCGGGCGTTTGAATTATCTGTAGTTCAAATTTTATCTCATTTGGACAAATAGAACGTATTCTATAGCCCTCTGAAGTGGGAAACTTATTTCTTGCTAACCCTGTACTTAACACAGGGGAAACACAAAGACATTAGCATGAGAGATCGTAAAATCATTAAAGTGGAGGGAATATTATTGATAAGAATACATAAGAATCCAATTATTCAATTGGAATATGCCCAGAGAAATTCACGTCAAATTAAGGTACTAAATACAGGATATCCATAAATAAACTGGAGGCTAAAAAAAAAACTAGTAGGAGGAATATGTTTACTAAAATTTCCGAGTAGAGGAAATTAGGCGCCATTGATGCGTTTCCAAGCCTCGAAATCATATTAAAAATACTATAATTCAGCAAAATTATTGATTTCAGTAAGATTAATAGGAAATTTAAGACAAAAAAATGGGGAGTTTTACCTAAAGGTACGCTCTCAGTGGGACTGGTTTCCTGGTTACTGAAAACCTGCTCCAATCTGAAGTAGCGCGAATAAATTGTCTGAACTGGTTTCTTGCGCTTTCTGATTTTCAAAGCAGATTTTCAACTCAAGCCAGCTGATCCGAAAAGAGCGGAACTGCTCTCCTATCTGAGCGCCACCTACCTAACCAAACTCGTCGTCAACAGTGTTCTATTTACCGTGTTTTTCTTTCTCCGATTTCTAATTTTTCCTTAATTTTATATACACTACTCAAAACAATTAGGGGATTTCAATTTCCAATGATTAAATTTAGAATTTCCAGTTTGCGTTTCTTTTTCTCACTAAGTTAAGCTCGCACTTATTTCAAATAAGTTTTATCAAATTCTCGCTACATTTTTCTATAAAGTTATATTTTTTTTTTGTATAGTTAGATGGAAGAATCATGTATTTTGAAGAATTAAAGTTTGTTTAACTTAAATAAAAATATGAAAAACAAGGTAAAATAAAAATTACCCTGAAACAATTTTATTAAATAAATTGACCCTAAATTCGTCATGCTTGAATTAAATAAAAATATGAAAAACAAGGTAAAATAAAAATTACCCTGAAACAATTTTATTAAATAAATTGACCCTAAAGTCTTCATGCTTGCATTTTCAGATATTTAAAAATTGGTTTTTAACTATTTTTATCAAATAAAGTTTTGAAAAAATATTGTTATAATTTATTAAAAAGTTATGATTCCATTTTTTCCTTAAATTTTAGGTAAAAAAAATTATGTTTTCCCCTTGTTTTTTACCATTTATTTTTGGATGCATAATGAATCTATTTCACAACTTTTAGAGTTTTAGAATAAAAAAAAACATTTTGAAAATGATTGAAGGTAAATTAATCAAAGATTAGTGCAATTTTCGTCAAAACATTTTCCGTATCCATTGCAGCCAAATCAAAATAACCTCAGAATTACCGCACCACGTGACTAAACTAAGCGCTGAAATCTGAAATCAGAATGAATATTTCATTCCTGAAAAAACCAGAAGCTTATTTTCTGCTCGCCAGGTCGGCGCATGCGCACTCATTGAAATAAGTAGTCTGGTTAGAGCGGGTTTTCGGAAATCAGAAAACCAGTCCCACTGAGAGCGTACCCTAAGGCACCAGTTCACGTCCTGCCTAATGGACACGTTGGGGAGCAAGGGGGCACGAGCACGGGGGTTATCGAGTTGCAGTGTTGAGGGCAATAACCGTAGACATGCGTGGCTACGAAGTGTTGCATGTGGTAAGTATCGAATATACCCCGTAAATCGGCTAACTAGGCCATATGTGACTGGTGAGTTGGGTCGTTGTGTGAGTGTGGCCATCTTGTGATGGCTGTCCGACTGTACCTCGCTGGTCCTCTTTAATCAAAATAAACCCCATCAGTTGGAATTTAGAAATCCTTGTCTAAAATTGATTTCTTTTACTACATGACCTATTACGGTCATAAGGATTACAAAAACGATTGCCTAAAAATACAAAACCAAAAAATTAAACAATTTGTTAATTTTATCTCAAATAAATTCATTAATATATTTTACCGCTTGGTGTCGCTACTGTTCTAAGAAAAAAACGGAAAAAGTCATAGTATATAAAGCTTATATAACTAATTTTACTTTTAGAATATTAAAAAAAAAATTGAAATTTAATTTCGAGACATATAAAACAATTTTAAAGTAAAATTTTTAGTTCAAAACTTTTTTTAAAAAACGATTATGTGCTCATTTGATACCCACTTTATAATAGGGATCCAAGGGGGATGTATTCGTTAGCGGCTCCTGATAGTAAAATCCAGGTATTGTATTAACGTGTTGCTTATAACCTGTTTTTAGGTATCGCCAAGGAACGCCGTTAGATTTTTCAGAGAGTAACTGTAATTTTAAGTTAGTTACTTTTTGCTGTAAAGAAGTAACGAAAAGTTTCTTAATTTCCCCGTTACTTCACGCGCCGCTCTTCACGGACATTTTCTGCAGAGTTTGGCTCAAATTTAATTATTTTAAAATTTAACTTTGAATCCGGAAGATGGCTAAATCTACATTTTTCTTATAACTTTAAATATTTAAAAATAACTGTGATTATTTACTCTTTGTACTAAGTAACTGCAAAAAGTTACTTTTTTAATTAATTGATGGTAACTACAACATAGTTACTTTTTATAAGTAAATTTTCAATCCCTGGTGAATTCTGATGGCTTCGGCTGTGAGAGGATCGTCCACGGTGGTTTGGGTTTCGTTACTCTCTTCCGTGGAGAAAAGACTACTTCGCGATGCTCTCGTACATTCGGTGCTGTCAAGACGGCGGGTCGCTCGCTCTTCAAGCTTTAATCCGGCTTGATTCACTGGAGTCGGATCGGGGCCGCCTCGGCCAGGCGTAACTGGTTTTACCTTAGGCACCTAATTTGTGTTTTATTATCTTTACCAGATTGAAAGATATTCTGAAAATTAGTTTGCTCTAACTCTGAGTTCCGAAAGTAAAAATATGGACCACTGGTTAAACATGTAAGACGAAACTGAGACTGGTTGGTAGGAGTGTCGCAGTCCTACGTTTTGAAAGTAAATAGTGCATATATTACCAGCACCAACTACGATCGGAGATCGAATTAACAATACGAAGTATCGACGCGAAGCGTCCTTACTTCTCCATCTAAGATACCCCAAAATGGGAGAGCGTCTGTGATTTCCAAAAGTAAACTAAAAGTCCATATAAAAATAATGTGGAAAACCCGTAGGAGAGACCCCAGGGCAAAGCGATAGGCTTGTCTAAAATAAAACAATGATGAAAATGAACACCAAAAAAGTGCAAAAAGGACAATGAACACATATCGTCAAGCAGTGGATATAACAATGCTAGTCAAAGTGAAACTTGTCGTCAGGGTAAAAATAATATTAGTTAAGGAAAAACTTAACTGTCATAACGGTATTACCAAGAAGGGTCGTGATGAACGGTGCATGGACGTTTGTATTTTTGTTCAACTAAATGATCGTAAGAGATAATGTCTTTAAGGTTCTCATATGCAGATTTATCAATATAGGTCTTGTAATTATGTGAAGCAGAAAGAATTGCTGAGTCAATAAAATCTATATTTAGGTCTCTGTGAAGGATCTTATTTCGCACATACCAAGGAGCATTTGTCATTCTTCTCAGGGTTTTATTTTGAAATATTTGTAGTTTGTGTCTGTGGGTCTTGCGAACAGCGGCCCACGCTGGAGAGGCGTAGAGTAAAATTGGCCTTATCATGGACTTATAAAGTAGAACCTTGTTGTTAATGGACATTTTGGAGTGTTTCCCAATGATGGGATTTAGACTGACGCTGGCACCTGTGGCTTTAGCTATTGTTTGATTAATTCACATCACTTCGGCGTTCGTTCAACCTAGTCTTCATACCTCGTGCTACTTTCCTAAAGATGCGTTAAAGGTTTTTAATGTTTTTATGTCTTTTTGTATTTTAAATCTTTGAATTGTGTTGTTTCGACCATAACAATCTGTGTGATTGTTGGTGTTTGTTTTTAATTCTAGGGCGGTACCTGCGTGCGTGCACGTGTGGTCGCCATATTTGATTTCTTTCTTATTGTTGATATTTTTGACTTCTACTTTTTAGTAGATTTTTATTCCGTTTTTCGAATTGATTCTTGTCTCTTAATTGCTAGGTTTTCCTTTAAACTTTGTGTTTTTATTTTAAATTGAACTATGCCGTGCTTGCATGAGCGAATACTGTTTTTATTGACTCGAACTTTTTATCCTGGAATATTTTAACATTTTACTGACCAAGCCGTGTTTACACGTGCTTTCATTGACATAGCGATAAATTATTTTTGATTCTTCTGCTACGCATTTATTGATTCACTAAATCATTTCTATCATGGCCAATTCGCAAATTGCATTGGACCTTTGTGATCAAATCCTTAAAGCTGAAGAAAGCTATAGGATCACTCAAAAGTCACTCGAAGACACGAGACTTGCTCTTCATAGCAGTCATGATCACTTACCCGACCAGTATCAGGTTTCGGCCTCAATAATTTCAATGTACCATGAAAACATGGTGAAAGAAGTTATGATTTATCTTCAAAAATTAGGAAAATGTTCAATTCCCAACTGTGAAAAGCATACTGTAAAAGTTGACTATGAAAATCTGGTTCAACTTGAACATGACCTGATAAAAAAAAGGATCCAAACGTATTTTTGATCAGACGTCAAACCCTAATGACGATGAACCCACTATGACCAAAGCAAAGCGCTTAGCCAAAAACCAATCATTTTATGTATCAGACGATTTCCGGTCGGATTTAAACGGATCTCGGACGAACGAGGACAATGTGCAAGAAAATGCACAGTCACATAATAGCGACGATGGTTTCACTGCCCCAAGGCATACTGCCAAAAAGTCGCATGATCAGGTTAAACCCACACAAATTGATCTCCAAAATAAATATGCACCCCTCCAAAACGACCCTCCAGAGGCTATAGAAACAAACAAAATCTCTAACAATGAGAACGATTCCTCATTTTTACCTGCTCCTAGAGCTACCTCAAAACCACCTCCAATAGTGATTTCGAATCCTAAAATTAACTGGCCAGAATTGGCAAAAGACCTGAAAAAGGAAGGTATTAGTAATTTTACGGGGAAGGCAAACCCGGAAACTCTGAATATAAGGGTCCAGACGGAAATGGACTACAGAAGTGTTACCACCGTTCTAGACGAAAAGAAAATCCCTTTCAACTCGTATAAGCTTAAGAGTGAAAGAACTCTTAAAGTAGTTCTTAAAAATGTCCCTTCTGACATTGATATCGAAATTATTAAAAACGAACTAAATTATTTAGGCTATCCCGTCATTTCTGTGTTCCAGTTCTCCAAAACGGTGGAGGGCAATAAGATACCCATTCCGGTATATTTTCTGGAACTTCCAAACACAATAGCAAATAAGGCCATATTTAATCTCACTGACTTTATGCACTTAAAAGTGGATGTTGCCCCATACAAGCGTAAAAAACAACCTACACAGTGCCATCGATGCCAACGCTATGGCCACGCAAAATCGGGCTGTCACAACCCACCCAGGTGTGTAAAATGCTCACTAGACCATATGACAGTAGATTGCCCTTCAAGAGGGAGAGTCGAAAGTCCAAAATGCGCATTATGTCAGGGCCCCCATGCCGCTAGTTTCCGTGGATGTCCGAAGTATCCTAAACCCAGACAATCTACTCCGTCTCGGACCCCTACAACACCTGTAGTAGATACTGCAATGTCATCTAATGACCACAGATCTGACTCTGTTCCAAATAGGGCTTATATTCCAAACATGTCTAGACCAGGTGTCAGCTTTTCGCAGGCAGTGATTTCCGATGAGGTCAATACAAATGATCCTCACACTCCTTCCACTTCTCAAAATTATGCACCAAATACTTCAGTACTCACACAAGATGGAAACCTACTTCCTCCAAATCAGGACGACCAGGAGACTGACGAGTTGAACTTCTTAGATTTGATTCGACAATTTCAAAATTTTATAAAAGGTACTAACATTAAACGCATACTAAGTATTCTTAAAAAAGCTGCTCTAAATTTTAAAACTGCCAAAGGAATCACTGCAAAAATAGAGGTTGGGCTATCAGCCTTCGAAGAGCTAATGACACTATTCCAACCATGAATAATTACAGCTCTCAAAGAGATCACACCTTTCAGCCAATTATGTATACAAACATTGGGTTTGCCAATCTAAACGGTCTCAAAAAGCAACTGGAGGAACTTAGGCAATTTATTAACGAACAAAACCTGGACATAATGCTTATTAATGAAACTCACCTACGCCCTTGTAACAATGCTAAAATCCAAATTTCAAATTGTTCAGAAAAGACAGACTAACTAATAGAGGTGGTGGAGTTGCGGTATACATTAAAAATAGTCTTAGAAGCACTGAATACATATTGCCCCAACTTAAAACAATAGAAGCATGCGCAGTCATAATTGAAAACGAAACTTTTGGAGAAATATTGGTGGTTTCTGTTTATAATCCACCCAATTCCAAACTGGTAGCAGACGATCTGGAGGCTCTTCTAAACTCCGGTCTTCCAACCATACTCGCTGGTGATCTCAATGCTAAATCCGATACCTGGGGCTGCAGGGCTAATAATGTCAATGGAAAGACTCTTCAAAAATTCATTTTAAATAAGGGCATTACTTTAATTGCTCCTGATGAACCTACGCACTTTCCAGGCACTTTATCCCATAGGCCTGACATTTTAGATATCATGCTTCTTAAGGGAATTCCAAGCTTTCCTACATTAAAAGTACATAGTTCCTTGTCTTCCGACCACAGTCCGGTAACTTTCTCTCTATATGGCCTCACACAATCCCCTGAATCAATCAGATTTACTACAAACTGGGAAAAGTTTCACTCCATCTCAAATGACAGTATCAAAATCAACCCTCCACTTCAAACCATAGACCAAATCGACACTGCTATAGAGGATCTTGTATTTAAAATCAAAAATGACATTGACAATAGTTCCAGACCAATAAACCATAGCAACAACTATAAATTACCCCAGGAAATTAGAGATGAAATAAAAAACAAAAATAAACTTAGAAAAGTTTACAAAATAACCAGACAATCGGAGGATAAAAGCAAGTGGAACGAAGAATGTAGGCGAGTCAGAGCAATTATTGCTGACCACAAACAAACAACTTGGGAATGTACAGTTATGAAATTATCCACCCAAAATAATACAGTCTGGAAATTGGCCAAAGCATTAAAATTTAATCCTCAAAATATTGGCCCACTCCAAGGCCCAAACAAAATAGCATTGTTAATTCGATCTCCGATCTCCTTAGTTAAATTTGTAAACCTCGAGCCGTTCAGAAAGGTCCCTCGCATTCCCCAGTGCTACAACTGTCAGAATCATAGGCATGTTAGTAGCCAATGCCACATGGGCTCCAGATGTCGGTATTGCGGCCTCGGCGACGATTCCCGCACCTGCCCCTCCCGTGCTGATTTTAACGCCCACTGCTGTGCCGACTGCGGTGACCCCCACCTTAGCTCCTGCGTGACCGGCCCGGAGCGACCAAAGCTTCCCTAAAGGGAGCTTCCCGAGAGTGCCGCCAGGCGGCAGCACCCCAAGCCCCGCCTCCGGACTGCAGAAGATCCCGTATCCCTCTTGGAGGCCCTCACGTCCGTTAGAGACGCTATAGCAGACGTCCTCGGGGACATTCCTACTTTCATCAAAAAAGCAGCGGCTCTTCCCTCAGCCACCACTAAGGCCGACAAGATGTTGGCTCTGTTTAGCATCATTGAGCCTTAGAACGCGGACTTTCGAGTCCAAGACTATTCCAGTTTCTAGTTGCCACCTTTATGGTACATTTTCGATGAAGGAGAAAGGGCGCTTCGCGCCGATGCTCATCTGTTAGTCTAGATTTGAGATTTATGTTATATTTGTGCACGATGGTTCCATCAAATTTAAATAATTATTTGCAATTTTTTAAGTGTGAATATTAAACCTTTTTTAAAATAGGGTGGACATCTCAAATTTCTGTCTTATAATGGTATTGATATTCTGCTAGATGGCGCAGCGATCTGAGTAATTGGATGGACAAATCGTCATTTTAAAAAACTTACTGCCTATTATATTTTTGTTTAAGATCTGTTTCAAATTTTAAACAATCATACAAATATTGAATAAAAATTATGGATAAAAGCCATTTTTTTATTTGAATATTTTTTTAAACCTTTTTTGCGTATAGATTTTTTTGCTAAATGAAAAGGTGTGACTGGATTTTCTTTTTGTTTTGTTCCCAAGATGTTGCCGGTTAATAATTGATTAGCCATATTTTAAGTTTAGTTTAGATACGTAAACTTGACGTAGATTTGTTCGTTAAAAATAATCTAATATTTCAATATTGTAATAATTTTCTTTTAACCCAATAACGAAGGTTTTAAGTATAGTGGCTACATAAGAGATAGTGTTCCTTTCTACGCTTCGTTCTAGGTGCCAAAAATTCATCACGACCGCTAGGCGGCGATAGTATCGTTGTGCATGCTATGATTGCCGTTCTTTTCAATGTGAATGGCATTTGGAAATGCAAGAAGGAGAAAATAAAATCGGGTTACTTAAACTCAATTTTAGGCTAAGATTTATTTTTCAATTTATTTTCTTCCCTTACAATGCTAGATTACAGTAAAAAACAATGAATAATAATCCGTTCATTTTATAATAGTTATATATGTCCCAAATGTTATAAATTCCTTTTTTATGCTTTATAAAATTAATAACTAATTAGACTGTTCTATATTTATTCAAGTACATATTCATGTCTCTATATACTATAGCACTGAATACAATATGGGGGATTTGATATTTACACTTTACCAAGAATAAACTTGATCAAATAGCCCATCATTAATTTTTATGAGAAATAATTCACTAAAACATCTTACACAATTATGAAATAATACATATTATTCAAACAAAATTAGAAATTTATTTTAAATCCAGCATTATCTTAACAATCTTTACTAAGGTTATCATTATGAATTTATATAGCACTTTAAAAACCATATGTTAAATGTTAATGATAGTACTGATACAGTACTACTAAAGTAGGAGCTTAAATTTTTTTTTTAAATATCTGCTTTGGAATTTGAACACACAAAATTGGTACTTTTCTGAAAGTTTTATTTTTACATAAATATATAGCCACGTTAGAAGTATTTGTATTATTTTAGACATTATTTGAATATAGTTTTTCTTCTAATATTCAATACAACCTCAAAATAGAAATTCGCTTAACCCTTTCAGTCCCAATGACAATTTGGCATTACCATTTTAGAATTTTTTTTCTGATCGTCGATAGCCATTTATGATATCAAAAAGCACATCATTCGATGCTTCAAACTTTTTTCGATTAAAAAATATTTTTTATTAATCCCAATAGATGTCAGCCCTATTATTTTTTTACTTATGATCAGAAAAATGATGATGCCAAATGGCATCACTGAGACTGAAAGGGTTAAGATTATTGCTTAAAATATAAAAATGTTATAATAAAATTACAAGATTTTGGTTTCGAAATTATTTTCTCAATTAACACTGCTATAGTTATTGTTTAACCGTTTTATATTGAAAAATATTTTTTGATTTATGAGCAAATTAAAATTAGAATCTAAAAACATTCTTTCAACTATGTACTTCTTAATGCTCTAACTAGCTATTGATTTAGCAAACAAAAATTAATTGAATTTGCAAAAGAAATACAATAAAAATAGCCAACTTGGTGTGTAAAATTCTCAATTAGAAGTGTGCAAAAAAGTTTATGCGATTATTATTGAGATATGAAATTGTGTGGATCTTGGAAGCTGTTCTAAGTGACAGTTACTGTTACAAACCTACTTTTAAAAGAAGTAGGTTTATAACAATACAAATATCAAATATTTAAAAATGCAACACAATTTGTGTCAAAATGTTATGACATTGATTTCTTTTAAACTAATCTATAATAATAAAAGAGTCTGTGTGTCTGTATGTCTGTGGATCGTAAAATACCTACTTATACTACCCTCAGAAATTCGAAATTTTTAAGATAGATTCCCTTTAATACCAACGTGTGCACCTGAGGCTTAGTTTTTTCATACATGTTCCATTTTTAGAGAAAATTCTAATTTTCTGAAAAAAATACACCACTTTCGCTCAAATACGATCATTTTTTCCCTTTCGTGTTGCCATTCGACAGAAGAAATTAAAATGAACACAAAAATTAATTAATTAAAATTGCTTTTATTTCCTTGCCATTACCTTCAGAAACTAAATTAATGATTTGAAAAATAATTGAACGTTTTTTTTTAACCAAAATGGAGGTTTTGACGTGAAATAATATTGTTATACAATTATGGTTAATTTTGAATTTATCAGGAAAATTTCGATGACAGTAAGTTCATATTGAGGAAGATTTTTGTGATATGAGGATGTGCATTTTATAGTGATGTTTTTTTTTAATTTTAAAGCAATATAAGTAGCGGGATTTTATTATTTTTAATGAACGGGAACAAAGGCAAAACTTATTATCATATAGCAAATTAAATGACACATATACTTGGATCGATTTGATATTCTTTTAGTCCGTGCGAAGAACGGGTATTTATTTGCTAGTAGGTTAATAAGTAGTAGCAGTGAAAATGTTCCTTAAAGAAAAAGGAATTTTTTGGAATGAAAGGTCACACCTTTCCTTTCCAAAAAAATCCTTTTTCTTTTAAGCTACAGTATTACTTCTGTCAAAGAGCTAATTATGTGCAGAAAGTTTAAAGGTGGATAATATTAATATAATATTTGTGTTAAAAATGATTCAATTCATAACAAAATAGGGATTGCAGATGTATATTCCCGTTAAGGGATTGTTACGTTAGATTTATAATTTTTTAAATACAAATTTAAGGTATTGAGGAAGTCTACTCGATTGTCGTTGGATCTCTGGGAAGGGAGAGAGTAATGATGCAAAAAAAATCTGAGGCAGGAACTGGACCATTGGGTTATGAGCGACTACACCTTGTTGTCGCTGGCTATCGGAGATAGTCCGGCAGTCAGATTGGGAAGTAGAGCATCTTGTTGAGGGATTCATCCATTGTGCTGGGGGGCACTGCAGTTGAGGGTGGTAGATGGCTCCATGGTTGGTAATCCTGAGGGCTTTCCTGTGGGAGCTTTATGTTTTGTGGAACGGGATACAAAAAACTAGCATGTTCTTCTTAATTTTAGGTATACATACCTAGAAGGTTTTATTTTTTGACTCTTATTAGAAGATTTCAGATAAAAATGAAGACGCATTAAAATAAAAAAAAACTTTATAATTATCTTTGTTAATTCTTCTTTATGCTTCAGGCAGCCTAATTTTGGTAACTTTAGTTGATTTACTGTAGCTTCGATGTCTGAGAAACTATCCCTGTGTAATTCCTTAAAACTATTAAACTTGGTAAAATGGTTTTCTAAACAAAAAATTAATGCATACATTTTCTTGGAAGGATAAAACAACCCTCATTTGTCAAAGTATTTTGTGAAGTTTTCAGCGTAATTAGATACACACTCTTTTTCCTCTGAAAGTTCCATGTCACATAAAGAACATTTTTGTTTTAGTTTTAATTTTCTAGTTACATGGCCAGCGATTTAATAAATCAAACGCTCATCACTATTTTGTATAACTATGGTCTGATGATCAGCAATTTGTTGTAAAAATAAATGACTGCATCTCTACACTCAGACCCGTCAGAGCCTCTTGCCCGCAGGGCAGTCTAATCGGACCAATTTTATACAGCTGCTACATCAATGACATTCCCCAGCTCCCGGACACTCAGATTTGCCTCTTCGCAGATGATACTGCAATCCTCTCCAGAGCTCAAAATGTCAAGACAATCGGCAAACGACTCCAAAAACACTTAAACCTTCTTCAAAACTGGCTAACCAACTGGAAAATAAAAATTAATATCGAAAAAAGTGCTGCCATTATGTTTCGCAAAAAAAGGAAAAAAATCCCTCTTCCAAAGCTCACCTTAAATAACAAAACTATCACATGGTCAAATACCACCAAATACCTTGGAATTACTTTTGACACCCACCTCACCTGGACTCAACAATTTGCCAACTTGCATCAAAAATTCCGAAAAAATAAATTCTTACTTATTAACCTCATTGGTAAAAGATCACCTCTCTCGATCAGCAACAAAGTTCTACTCTACAAAATGATTATCAGGCCATCCATCACCTATGCCTCCCAAATCTGGGGAGGTGCCACCAACTCAAAAATGAAGAAATTAAACATCCTTCAAAACAAACTACTCAGACAAATTACAAATTCTCCTTGGTACATCAGAAATGCAGACATCCAAAAAGATTTTAAAATCCCGCCTCTTAGTGAATTTATGGCAAAAAAACGCAAACAAATTCTACAATTCCCTTGAATTTCATCCCAACCCAGTAATTAATTCCATCAAATTTTACAATTACTTAAACATTGATCACAAAAATAGGCCCCGTTGCATTTAAATTATCTCCCGCAAGCTTGATTTAAAACCTAACAGCGCCTTCTAGGCCATAATGGCATTTCTCTGGCAACCACAACTCGCGTTGAACCCCATATACAACGCCAACCGCAAAACCGCAGAAAACGGCATCGATTCTCGGAATTATCTTTACTTTGTCATGAGCTTCAAGACTTGGTGACCAAAACAATCTGTTACTGCTGACCTGCTCCTGCATTTTGATTTTCAGCTGCACAACTTTATTTCGCTTATTCTCATAGGATTTTTGGTCCGCCACTGTGCCTTAGTCCGTTTAAACCTGATTAGTCCATCTTCTGCGACTTCATTATCCCATTTAAAATTTTAATAATTTGATTTTTTCACATCCCTGCTTATGTTTTTATTTTAATTTTGTCCTTTTTTTGTTAGTCTTGTCCGTCCCCATTATATTCGGATTTTTATCTTTCTTGTTTTTATTTGGGAAGCAATGTATCTCCTTCACATCTTCTGTTTTTAGACATGTGCTCACGTAACAACCACACTGTGCAATTTGATCCCTTAAATTCCCATTAATTGACCTTTCCCTTGCTTGGGGATGGATATGAGTGCATATGAGAGCGCGTGCTTTTGGTGAAAGACTTGGAACCAGGTTCTTATGACTTAATCTTCTCTGGGCTGTTTTCAATTGAACTATTATTTTATTATTATTATTATTATTATTATTTTTGATTTCTCAAGTTTCATTCTCATGAATCAACACTATTTCCCCATTTTAGTGATTTTGCGATCTCTCATGCTCATTGTGTTTACCCCTGTGTCATAGTACTAACGTTTTAGAACTCAAGTGAACTACATCACCAGACTTTGCCATTCAGGCAACTCCACAATTCATTGTGAAAACTGTATGAGTCGGAGACTAAAGCGCCTGCGGCGCTGGTTCTTCAATAAACTTAAAACGTCGTCGTCGTCGTTGAGGGCAATAACCGTAGACATGAGTGAATACGAGGGTTGCATGAGCTATATATCGAATACCCCGTATATCGGCTAACTAGGCCATAGGTGACTGGTGAGTTGGGTGGATCTGTGTGTGTGGCCAGACTCCATCTTGTGGTGGATGTCCGACTGTATCACGCTGGCATTCTGTAAGAGAATTTAATTGCCGATCATGTGCTCATTTGATGCCCACTTTGTAATGGGGATCCGAGAGGTACGGTGGACGTTTTCGTGGGCGGCTCCTGATAGTAAAATCCAGGTATTCGAAAAACGTGTTAATTGTAACCTTTTTTTTAGGTACCGCCAAAAACGCGGTAAGATTTTTCAGAAAGTAACTGTAATTTTAACTTGGTTAATGTTTGCTGTAACGAAAAATTCGCCAATTGCCAATTTTTGATTCCATAATATAAAAAAATTAAAATTGTATAAATGCTATTATTTAAAAAAACATTCTAGTAATGAAAATTGGAAAATTAAAGAGTATGGTTGTGATTTTTTTGCCTTGAAAATTAATTTAAAGTTTGAATATAAAATGCGAAATATTCAGGATCTTCCAAAGACGACCACCTCTCACCGATATAATAATAACAACCCTGCAGTGTTGCCAATCAAGAATTTGCATTTTAACCTTCATCTCATAGTAAATTACCGTTAAATTAGAGCGAGAGCCCAGGGCCCCCAGACCTAAGTCATTTTTTAAAGGATTAAATATTAAACAATCATACAAATATTGTATAAAAACTATGGATAAAACCTTTTTTTTACTTGAATATGTTTTTTTCCCTATTTTTTTGCGGATCGATTTTTTTTTTTTTTGCTAAATGAAAAGGTGTTGACACGTTTTTCTTATCGCCTTGCCCCAAGATGTCACCGGTTGATAATTGATTTGCCTTAATTTAAGTTTAGTTCGATACGTAAACTTTACGTAGATTTGTTTGTTAAAAAATAATCTAATGTTTCAATTTTGTAATAATTTTCTTTTAACATAATAACGACTACTTTATGAATGTAACGCCTTCATTTCCGTTCAAAACGCTAAATTTAAACTTTTTGAAATTCTTTTTCTGTATAATTAAAAGTAACTTACTATTTTTAATTTAACGAAATTAATTTTTTTTCAAATAATTATATTTAATTTTAATTAGTTAGTAATTGTAACAAAAAATAATTCATTTTTGTTCATATTAAGCACTAGTTATTGCTATAAATTTAGGTTTATTAGATTTCGCTACATGGCGCAGCGATCTAAAATATTTAGACCGAGAGCCCAGGGCCCCCAGACCTAAGTCATTTTTTAAAGGATGAAATGTATCGGATTAGGTTCGGTTTTCATTTACTTTTAGTATATGCATACCCGCTAGAGTGAACCGACGGCCAATTTACAGGTATCGGGTGCAAAAAGTAGGTAAATTATAAGTTAACTTAAGTCATTAACTAAAGGCTGATTTTTACGTATGTTTTAGAAAATAATGTTAAAAGTTAATAATAAATTTCCCAGACACTCTCCGTCGGCCGAAACTTTTCCCAGACGCTTTAAACGTCTTTATCAAGTTCAGACTTTGTTCCACGCATCTGGCGGCGTGAGATGGCGCTACAATCGTCCTCAAACGACAAGAAGGGGAAGTTAAGCAAAAAAGAACTATGTGTGTATTGGAGATGTGGTTGGTTAAATTTTCGTTTAATTAGAAAATAAATTAATAAACAAGTAACCATAGGTGTCTTTAGCTTACAACATTTTCACATCTCCAACGATCAAGCACACAAACCGGAATATATATGTCAATCGACCAACCAACCACATCTCTAATACACACATAGTTCTTTTTTGCTTAACTTCCCCTTCTTGTCGTCCGAGGACGATTGTAGCGCCATCTCACGCCGCCAGATGCGTGGAACAAAGTCTGAACTTGATAAAGACGTTTAAAGCGTCTGGAAAAAGTTTCGGCCGACGGAATGTGTCTGGGAAATTTATTATTAACTTTTAACATTATTTTCTAAAACATACGTAAAAATCAGCCTTTAGAAAGTGACTTAAGTTAACTTATAATTTACCTACTTTTTGTACCCGATACCTGTAAATTGGCCGTCAGTTCACTCTATGCATGCATAGAGCACTCTATGCACTCTATGTATGCATATACTAAAAGTAAATGAAAACCGAACTTAATCCGATACATTTCATCCTTTAAAAAATGACTTAGGTCAGGGGGCCCTGGGCTCTCGGTCTAAATAGTTTCGATCGCTGCTCCATATAGCGAAATATAATAAACCTAAATTTATAGCAATAACTAGTGCTTAATATTAACAAAAATGAATTATTTTTTGTTACAATTACTAACTAATTAAAATTAAATATAATTATTTGAAAAAAAATTTAATTTCATTAAATTAAAAATAGGTTACTTTCAGTTATACGGAAAAAGAATTTCAAAAAGTTTAAATTTAGCGTTTTGAACGGAAATGAAGGCGTTACTGTATTCATAAAGTAGTCGTTATTATGTTAAAAGAAAATTATTACAAAATTGAAACAGATTATTTTTTAACAAACAAATCTACGTAAAGTTTACGTATCGAACTAAACTTAAATTAAGGCAAATCAATTATTAACCGGCGACATCTTGGGGCAAGGCGATAAGAAAAACGTGTCAACACCTTTTCATTTAGCAAAAAAAATCGATCCACAAAAAAATAGGGAAAAAAACATATTCAAGTAAAAAAAAGGTTTTATCCATAGTTTTTATACAATATTTGTATGATTGTTTAATATTTAAAACAGATATCTAAACAAAAAAGTAATAGGCAGCATTTTTTTTTTAATGACGATTTGTCCATAAAATACTGCACTAGATCGCTGCGCCGTCTAGCGGATTCTCAATACCTTTACAAGATAGGAATTTTGTGGTTGACTTGAGGTAACCATCACTCCCTCGTCTATATAGCGGAAGGTTTTATCCATTTGAAATAAAAAAAAAATCGACGAATACTCTCACAGCAATGGCGCCAAAACGCGTCTGCTTCGGTACATAGTGTTCGACAGTCGTATTGTTCGTTCGCATTGATATTGGTCACAGGAGGCGCTGATTTAAGTAGGATAACATACATAATAAAACAAAGTTTAAAACTCTCTACCTTTATTTTTAGGTTTTTCCATTTAAATTTTATTTTTTTATTATTAATTCCTTAATGTCAAGGCATTCTTCTTTTGGCAATATCATATTGCAGTAAAGAGTTGAGGAATTACCCATAAACGACATGCATCTTACTTGTATGAGATTTAAATATAAAGATTCGTTTAATAATATACAATTATTTACTCTTTAAGAAATGCAAATAATCTTTTTTATCAATTGCCAATTTTTGATTCCATAACATAAAAAAATTAAAATTGTATAAATGCTATTATTTAAAAAACATTCTAGTAATGAAATCGGAAAATTAAAGAGTATGGTTGTGATTTTTTTGCCTTGAAAATTAATTTAAAGTTTGTTAATATGGATACTAAATACAGAATAACCAAAAAATAATCTTAAGATATACATACACACTAGAAAAAGCAAAAAATGACCAAAATAGGCACTTTTTGTTTTTAATTCCATTAGAATCTACAATTTTTCCTGTTTTAAATGATCTGAAGTTTGTACTGGTGTTACACTCCAATAAAAAGTTACAGATGTTTTTCTAATCTTCGGAATTATGAAAATTAGTTAGCTTTTATAACCTTTAAACTCAATTTTCTCAAAACTTTTATCATGTGTGCAAACTATTTTCATCATGTGTTACTTTGCTTAAAGAATGATAACTAAGGTTAAAATTAACATTTTCTCAAATGAATTGTTTATTTAATTGTGGAATAAGTCGGGGAAGGGCGTGACCCTCAAAAAAAAATATTTGGTTTTTAAATTAATTTTGTATTTATGTCAAGGTAGTTTTTTTCTAAAAATGAATTTATATATATATATTATATATATATATATATATATATTATATATATATATTTGTTGCTTAATTAGTGTTTAAAAAATTGCTAATTAATGCATAAAATGCTAATTAACATTTTAATATTTAAAAATATTTTTACACATATCAAATATAAAAAAATTGGATTTTTAAGTGAAATACTAGAAAAAAAAAGTTCAAGTGTATACGTACCCTTTAAGAACTTTTGGATGAAAATGTGATCCAAGGCTTTCTTCTATTGGCGATTTCCCTAAAATATATCCCGCATTAAAAAAAAAAGGGGGAGACCAATAACCGTGCACGTTATTTGCAAAAGATTTAAATTTGAAGACTCGTTTCCTATACCATTACTCGTACGTCCGAGAATACAAGTAATTTTTTTTAATCACTGG
>CM033275.1:10065067-10205067 GCA_019343175.1 Oedothorax gibbosus | reverse complement strand
CACGCTATTCATAAAAGGAATAAAATGAATAACGACGTAAATGCAAGCACCTGGCGCGCGTTATATCTGACTCGCGCTTAAGCCCTGCCCTATAGTAAGTTGTCGCTATAGTATGTGCAGTTCAGGTGTTATACTCGTCTTTTGATTCCGTTAAAAATTATGAGATCCGCTGCGAATGACGAGTGCATCTAAGATAGCTAAACTGTTGTTAAGTTGCTATACTTTTATGTCGCCCAAGTTAAAAGTAAAATAATAAAGAATAAAAGCAAAATTTATCAAAGCTATAGACCAGTCTGGCTCTTTATGTTTGAGCGTACGTCTGGTAATAGCTTTGATATGAATATACGAAGAAGGAGATCGGGAGATCGAATTAACAATACGAAGTATCGACGCGAAGAGCCCTTACTTCTCCATCTAAGATACCCCAAAATGGGAGAGCGTTTGTGATTTCCAAAAGTAAACTAAAAGTCCATATAAAAATAATGTGGAAAACCCGTAGGAGAGACCCCAGGGCAAAGCGATAGGCTTGTCTAAAATAAAACAATGATGAAAATGAACACCAAAAAAGTGCAAAAAGGACAATGAACACATATCGTTAAGCACTGGACATAACAATGCTAGTCAAAGTGAAACTTGTCGTCAGGGTAAAAATAATATTAGTTAAGGAAAAACTTAACTGTCATAACGGTATTACCAAGAAGGGTCGTGATGAACGGTGCATGGACGTTTGTATTTTTGTTCAACTAAATGATCGTAAGAGATAATGTCTTTAAGGTTCTCATATGCAGATTTATCAATAGAGGTCTTGTAATTATGTGAAGCAGAAAGAATTGCTGAGTCAATAAAATCTATATTTAGGTCTCTGTGAAGGATCTTATTTCGCACATACCAAGGAGCATTTGTCATTCTTCTCAGGGTTTTATTTTGAAATATTTGTAGTTTGTGCCTGTGTGTCTTGCGAACAGCGGCCCACGCTGGAGAGGCGTAGAGTAAAATTGGCCTTATCATGGACTTATAAAGTAAAACCTTGTTGTTAATGGACATTTTGGAGTGTTTCCCAATGATGGGATTTAGACTGACGCTGGCAAATGTGGCTTTAGCTATTGTTTGCTTAATGTGTCTTTAAAGCTGAGTCTATTGTCCAAATGTACTCCGAGGTATTTGGTATGTGGCTCATTTTTTATATCAGTATTAAAGATCTCAAGATCGGTGTCGCAATTTGTCAATGTTTTGTGCTTTCTAAAGAGGACTGAGACACTCTTTTGTGCATTAATTCTGACTCTCCAATCTTCACACCAAGTTTCAATTAAATATAGAGCTGTTTGCAATTTGTCAAAGGCTATATTACCATGTTTAGATTTGGCTAGTATGGCCGTATCGTCCGCGAACTGGGCAGTAATACAGTCTGTCTGAGTAGGGAAATCGTTTATATACAGATTAAATAGGGTGGTACTTTGGGTGCTTCCCTGCGGGACTCCGGCGTTAATGGTTAAGACTTTGGACAATGTATTATTGATTCTAACCTGGAAACATCTGTTTGTGAGAAAAGAGTTACTGATATGAATTAGAGGTTTTGGTATGTTTTGTTTGACAAGTTTAATAATTAGGCCTTCATGCCAGAGGCTATCAAAAGCAAAATTTATCAAAGCTATAGACCAGTCTGGCTCTTTATGTTTGAGCGTACGTCTGGTAATAGCTTTGATATGAATATACAAAGAAGCTTTATAGTTCATATAGTATATTATCAAAGTTTAAAAATATTGCTGGTAATTATAAAAAAAAACCCTAGTTCTTTATTGGAAAATATTTGCTTTTTTTGTTTTTGCGTAAAATAACAAAAAAATATTAATAGTGTTAATGAATTTGTTGTATAGCTAATAAATATTTTGGAATGTGCAATCGATTTAAATCGAGAAGTAAGAGAATTAATAATAATAGCCTTAAAGTAACATTTGAAAAATAAATTTTGTACCATTTCTCATATTTTTCGGCTCGTGCAAGAACCATTCAAGCAGTACAGAAAAATGACTAAAAAAATATTGCAAAGTGTTTCTTTAGTATTTTTATTCACAAAAAATGCGTATTTAAAATGAAAGAAAGAGAGACAAATGATATGTTTAAAAGAGGTTAAAAGTAATCAAATTCAAAATTCATAATTTATTTAGACTTTTTTATTATAAGAAAGTACATATTTTCGAACACTGAATGAATCATTATTATTGAGAGCTGCCGTTAGATTGACAATACCTGCATCCTCGCGAAACGCTGTCTAGTAGATGTTTTGTGCAGTAGAATGTATACACGACGTTCCAAAACCAGCAAGTACACCTTTACAACTTTTCGCAAAAAATAATAAAAACCAAAAATAAATGCATGCGTAGCGTATGTATGAGAATAGTGGTAATTTTAAGAATACTCAATAGATGTCGCTAGATATTAAACGAATTTTAGTGGTAGGAATGGTAATAGATGCTTTAAAATATTTTTATTACTCCAATTAAAATAACTCTTTAATAAAAAATGCACTTTTTTAAATTTACATTCAAATTTTAATAATAAAAACTTTATATAAACACAAAGAAAGTTTTATTTGTGAAGAATAAAAAACATTTGCAACTTAATATTGAAGAAATAATTGTTCGTAGCGCCATCTACTAAATACCAAACAAAACTTTGTAAAACTGGTCGCCATTCTTCTATATCAGAGGGTTTTATGATGTAATTCATGTTACGGAGTTGAAGAAACAACTTAATGATTGATTTTTACGTCATAAACATAATGTGGAAAAATTACAATTAGAATTAAGTTATATGTTTACATACAACTACTTTGTATTACTAGTTGTACTACGTTGTATTACTAGTGTTTTATATTCATCTTTCGATGGGTTGTAAAAAAAGACGGATCAATATACAAAAAAGATTTTATTACCAAAAGTAAGGTACAATAAAGCTTATTAATATACATAATCACCTTGACGATTAAGGCATTTGTCATACCTGGGAACAAGCTTTGCAATCTATATACATAAAAGGCAACTTCCGTTTGTTTGTATAAGACACGAGATCTAAAGAACCACACAACAGATCCTCACGAAATTTGGCACAAAAATTCATCTCATTTCCAGAACAAACATAGGCTAAGAATTTTTCGAATCAGACCATTCCTTATATCGTTTTCGAACATTTTTATTCGAATTTTCTGAAAAACTACACCACTTTGGCTCAAATCCGATCTTTTTTACTTTCCTGATGCCATCGGCTGAAAAAATTAAATAAAACTTTTAACGAAAACATTTAATGTATAGTTAAGCTATTACTGAACTATGATGGTTAATAAGGCCATCGCACTAGAGCTGCATATTAGTGTAAAACCTCGCCAAATGGCATTTCTTTTATAAATAATTTATAATCTGGTCGGTGTTCGAAGGTCATTATGTTAGAGCTGTATAATGGTGTGTTTTAGCTATATCTATTGTGTAATAGCTCATATCTTACAAACAATCGTATGTTTAGTATCTTTATCACAGTTAAGAAAAATACGAATAAATATAAAAAATGCATAATCGTTTGCTGTTTGCTGGAGTAGCTTTATAACATTAAACTATCTAGTATTCATGTTAAGTTCGGCTGTTGCTATTAATGACATTATTTTTATATTTTATAGCACGCAGACCAACAGTGATCAGTTTAAAGTGAGATCGTTTTCGGCCATTTTAATCTATATTGATACATTTTAATCTGACGAGACGCCAGAAGCAAGAGTACACCGATTGCGAGCGGATCGTAGACGACATTCGCAGGCCGTTTTAACCGAAAACATTACCTGGCTTAAAGGAGCTTTCTCCTACAATGCTACCAAGGCATACAGTTCCAACAGTAAGGTCATTATCGGCAAGATGGATAAGGTGTGTACATTTTGCGGTGCCATAAAATGGCCAGGTGAGGCCCCAGGAATGTGTTGCACTAACGGCAAGGTGAGGCTACAGACACTGCAACCTCCACCGGAAGTTTTAAGTAAGCTTCTCATCGACGATGATCAAAAGGCCAAACACTTTCGCTCCAACATTTGGAAATACAATTCCGCTTTTATGATGACCTCCTTTGGTGCAGGCAAGAACCTGACAAACAGAGGATTCTTCACCACATTCAAAATCCAGGGCCAGGTCTACGACCGCATGGGAAGTCTACTACCACTACCGGATGAAGAGCCCAAGTACGTCCAGTGTACTTCATGGGTGGCGACCAGCAGATCGATCAGCGCTGCAGACTCAATCAGGGTGTGGATCGCCCCATCATACAAGAGCTCCAAGCCATGCTCCATGAGACTCATCCATACGTACAAAGCTTCAAATCAGCCCTAGAGCAGATGGTCTTGCCGGAACACCGGATGGTCATCAGAGCTGACAGAGCACCTGTTGGGGAACATGCCCGTCGCTTCAATGCTTCAGTCACAAATGAAGTGGCCATTATCATGGTCGGAGATGAGCATGCCACAGGCTCACGCGACATTGTCCTGAAGGAAAGAGACAACATGCTCATCACCATCAAGGAGACTCACCGGTCCTACGACAGCCTCCAGTATCCACTCCTGTTTCCACGAGGTGAAGATGGCTATAATTTTTGCCCTTTACCAAGTGAAGCCTAGCACTGGAGAGCAGACAGGAAAGAAAATAAGCTGCAAGGACTTCTATGCCTACAGACTAATGGTTAGAGAAGGTCATTTCAACCAGCTGCTACGGTTCAAGGAGGTCACCAGTCAGCTGATGGTTGACATGTATGCCAAAATCGAGACTGAGCGGCTACTCTATATCCGTTTAAACCAGACGACACTAAGAGCTGAGCAGTACCGTGGTCTTCAGGATGCAATGACAACCGATGGGAATGCGAGCAACATAGGCCTGCAGGTCATCCTGCCCTCCAGTTTCACTGGTTCTCCACGATATATGCACCAGCGCACTCAAGATGCTATGGCATATGTGAGGAAGTTCGGTCGCCCCGACCTCTTCATTACATTCACCTGTAACCCTAAGTGGGAGGACATTCAGCAGAACTTGTTTGATGGCCAGAAACCAAATGATCGCCATGATATTGTGGCCCGGATTTTCCACCTGAAACAGAAAAAGCTTCTTTGGCTGCTAAAGGATGGCAAAATCTTTGGCGAATGCAAGCCTGGATGTACACCATAGAGTGGCAAAAGCGTGGCCTGCCCCATTCCCATACTCTGATATGGTGCAAGTCCAAAATCCAGCCCGAGGATATCGACAACATCATTTGCGCTGAGCTGCCTGATCCCGCAGAAGACCCTGATCTGTACAATACTATTAAAACCCAGATGGTTCATGGACCCTGTGGGAGTCTGAATCGACAGTCGCCTTGCATGGAAGAAGGCAAGTGCTCGAAGCGCTTCCCCAAGCAGCTTTTGTAAGAAACTCAAACCGACCGAGACGGATATCCACTATACAGAAGACGGAAACCAGGAGATGGTGGCCACACTGCTCTTCTCAAGGTCCAAGGCCGAGAGGTGGAGATCGACAACCGCTGGATCATCCCTTATAACAAGCTGCTCTCCAAGACATTTAGAGCCCATATCAACGTGGAAAGCTGTCAATCAGTCAAAAGCATCAAGTACATTTGCAAATATGTGAACAAAGGATCCGACATGGCAGTCTTTGGAGTGGAGCAAGAGGGTGACCAGCCGCGTGACGAAATCCACCGCTTCCAGGTGGGCCGCTACATATCATCGAATGAAGCCATCTGGCGTATATTGGGTTTCGAAATCCATGAACGTCATCCGAGTGTGATCAATCTCGCTGTCCACTTGGAAAATGGTCAGCGAGTGTTTTTCAATGAAGAAAATGCAGAAAGGGTATTGCAACAATACCCGGAGTCCACCTTCACAGCTTTCTTTAAGCTGTGTCGGAATGACTCTTTTGCAAGGACCCTGCTTTATGCAGACGTGCCAAGATTTTACACCTGGACTAACAAGACATGGATGAGGCGCAAGAGAGGGGTCGAGCTGGAAGGCAGGGAGGAAGATGCTGTCTTCAAGTCTGATGCCATCGGCCGGGTTTACACCGTGCACCCCAACCAGCAGGAATGCTTCTATTTACGCCTGCTGCTACACACTGTGCCCGGACCATGTAGCTTCGAAGACCTTCGAACCTTTGAAGGGAAGGTTTGTGGTACCTACAGAGAGGCCTGTGCCAAGCACGGTCTCTTAGAGGATGACGATCTCTGGGACAAGACCCTGGAGGAGGCTGCCCTCTCAAGTTCACCAAAGCAACTGCGCCAGCTCTTTGCCATCATGCTGATGACCTGCGGCTTGGCCGAGCCTCTCAAATTATGGGAAAAACACGGGAACAGCATGGCTGAGGATATCTTCCACACAGTTCAAAGACAGCACACTGATGAAGATATTCCTTACAATGATGTCATCTTTAATGGAGCTCTCCTTGAGCTTCATAAGCTCATTCAATCAATGGGAGGAGAAGGAGTCGTTGCCTATGGTTTACCTACGCCAGAGGGCAGCGAAAATGATCTTGCCCTCGAATATCAGCGCGAGACAAGCTACAATACAGAAGAGATGGCTGCGCATGTAAGAGAAAATGAACCACGTCTTACAGAGGATCAGAATCTTGCATAAACGCCATCATCTCCATCATTGAACAGGGTGCAGGAGGTCTCTTCTTTATCGATGCCCCGGGCGGTACTGGCAAGACATTCGTAATAAACTTGCTTCTGGCCAAGCTCAGACAGCACAAGAAGATCGCCTTGGCAGTGGCCTCAAGTGGGATAGCAGCAACCTTACTGGATGGGGGTAGAACTGCCCACTCTGCATTCAAGCTGCCCCTAAACCTGATGAAGCAAGAAACTCCCACTTGCAACATTAGTCGTGGCTCCATCAAGGCCAGGATGCTCTCGGAGTGCCATCTCATTATATGGGATGAAGCTACGATGAGCCACAAGGGGGCTTTTGAAGCTCTGGATCGCCTCTTACAAGACCTGAGGCGCAACAACAGGATAATGGGAGGTACTGCAGTCTTGCTGTCTGGTGACTTTCGACAGACTTTGCCCGTCATTCCCAAAGGCACGAGAGCCGACCAATACAACGCCTGCATTAAGACATCACACCTGTGGCCAAGCGTTAAACGCTTTAGCCTGAAGACCAACATGAGGGCCCAGCTCAGTGGCGACCAAGGGGCAGCCATATTTTCTCAGCAGCTTCTAGAGGTAGGGAATGGCACCTTATCAGCAGATCAAAATGGAAGAGTCACTCTCCCTTTTGGTCATGTGGTACAAGACATGTCTCAACTGGCAGAAAAGGTCTTCCCTAACCTACACCTACATTATCAAGACCGAAGCTGGCTAAGTGAAAGAGCCATTCTTGCTCCCAAGAACGTGGCAGTTGACAGCATTAACACCAAGCTTTTGGCCCAGCTTCCAGGAGAGACATGCATCTACAAATCTGTCGACACTGTGCCGGACGAAGACGAGGTGGTCAATTATCCTGTGGAGTTCCTCAACAGCTTGGATCCTCCAGGATTTCCTCCTCATAAATTGGAGCTAAAAGTAGGAGCTCCAATCATACTCCTGCGGAACTTAGATCCACCCAAGCTTTGTAACGGCACAAGGCTGACAATCAAGAAGCTGATGCTAAGGGTGCTGGAGGCTACCGTGATGATGGGATCAGCTAAGGGAGAGGACGTGTTTATTCCCAGGATACCCCTCATCCCTTCCGACGCACCTATACCTTTCAAGCGCCTCCAATTCCCTATCAAGCCAAGTTTTGCCATGTCCATCAACAAGGCCCAAGGGCAGTCCCTCAAGGTGGTCGGCCTGCAACTGGCAGAACATGTATTTTCTCACGGGCAATTGTATGTCGGTTGCTCCAGAGTGGGGAATCAAGAAAAACTTTTTACTCTTGCACCAGATTCCAAACCGAAAAACGTTGTGTTTACGGAGGCACTTCAAAATTAATTGTCTAATATTATATAAATTAATTGAATTATTATTGTATTTATTTTTATTGATATATCATTGTACATATATGCATTGAATTTTTATTATGTTAACTATCATTAAATTATTATTGTACATATATACATTGCATTATTATTGTATTCATTTTCTCTGAATTATTATTGTTTCATTCAATTATTATTGTATTTATTTTCATTCAATTATTGTACATATCTGCATTGATTTAGTACTGTATACATTTGCATTGAATTCTTAATTTTTCAGCATTTGTATTGAATTATGGTAGAAATTTGTACTGCTTATATTGCATTTATATCTACAAAGTGTCCAAAAAAAGTTACTTAATTTATTATAGAACTCCCTTTAATTGCGTTAAAATAAATGTTTGAGACCCTTTTAAGATTTAGCTGTTTTTCCATTTTTAATTCTTACTGATTATTTTTTACTTAAATATGTATTCTTTTTCATTTGAGCTTCTCATCAAAGGTATTTTTGAAAATAATATTAATCATTACTATATCCAAGTTGGGTAATTAAATGGAAAATTACTGGGTAACCTTCATATCTTATGTAACTAAAATGAAAGAAAAAAAATAGTTAAATTGACTGTTAAATTATTTTTCCACCTCTACCCGTGCATCGTCGGGTATAACAGCTAGTCATATCATAATCTCGAACCATATCATAATCTCGAACCCAGTCATTAAAATTCACCTGTTTCCTGCTAGATATATAAAGGTAGTAAAGCAACAATCATTTTAAAAGTGGTAGTTTTGAGTTGAATGTGAAGGTGCTGTAATTGGATTGGATGCCGTGAATTACTCTATTTTCCTCTTTATGGGGTTAAAAATCCCTCACTTTGAACATTGCAGCATATTAAAGAAGTAATTTTGTGGCTAAATAATAGCTAATAACAAGGGAAAATTGTTTTTATTTCCTCAGTAAATAGTAGTAAAATCAACTCAAAATAGAAAAATTATTCAAAATAAGATATTTTAAATTTAAAATATCTTATTTTGAAAAAAAATTCTTAGTCCGTACCCAAATTTGGTTTTACTTTTATCAATCGCATGTTATAAATTCTTTTTTGTCAGAAAGAGAGGTATGACATCAGATACCTATCTTTCATTCTTATTGTCCATCTGTTTATACGTCTGGACGGAGGACATGTTTCTACCTGTCTGTAAAGCGGCAAGGCCGCATCGGTGCGAAGTCATAGAATTCCAATCTTCAGTCGAAGTCAGACAGGTTGCCCGAAAAAATTATTTATCGCCAAATCCGAAAACATCACGCCAAGGGGGAACCGTACAGTAAATCTGATCCGGCATTCCATTTTTATTGCATAAAAAGCTGGTCAGTTTTAATTGCAACTTTTTGCATAAAGTAATGGTTAATTTTAATTTCATTTTTTTAAATAATGGTATTTGAAGTATTATAATGTTTGTTTATATTTTGTTCCTTACTCCTCTTTAATTTAAACTGAGGACATTTCAATGTATCAAATAATACTTTTACAGTGATTTTTTTTTAAAAATTAGTATCGAAAAACACACAAAAATATCAGATTTAAAGTTATATCAATTTTTTTAGCAGAGATATTTAAATTTTCTCTGTTTAAATTAAAAGCTATATCTAATGAACAAAATTTTTAAAAAATCATAATGATATCTCAACTGTTATTTATTTATTAGTTTATTATTATTTATTAGTTTATTTAGTTTAGTTTATTAGTTTATTAGTTTAGTTTATTAGTTTATTTATTATTATTTATTATTATTTATATATTATTAGTTTATTTATTTATTAGTTTGTTATTAGTTATATTAACTGTTGCTGAGAAAAATGTTCCTAACTGTTGAGAAACCTTATATTTCAGGAAACGCAAAAGAAAAGTTAGGTTTAGGTAAGAACTGATATTAAGCGTTTCTCAAATTATTATAATATTAGGAAATAGTTATCTAGGTGGCGATAATTTTCAACGACATTAAATGTCGATAAGCAGGCCTATAAACCAATAAATAAAAAATATAAGCGCAGTTTTCCTAATTATTTTGGCACAGAAAGCTTTCTATAATCATTCTATAATCATGTTGCATTGGTTTTATTTAAAAAATATTGTGTTCTACAAATATTCGAAGACTGTTGGCATTTATCAATAGGGTTCGAGAAACAATATCGGCCAATGTATTAACTGTTGTTGTGAAATAAAAGCCATAAAAAAATTCAGCGTCGAAAGTCTGCGAAAATATTAAATAGTTTGTGAACTATGAATTAGTTTTGGAAAGAAATTATAGATTTTTCTGTAGTTAAAAATTCGAAAAAAATCAAAAACAAAAAATTAACTTCAGTGTTATATAAATTTTATACTCTGCGGTACTGTTTCGATTTAAAACTTCAAAGGGTAAAAAAAAAATATTGCTCTTTGAAGGAAGGAGGAAGGGACAACCATAAATATTGCAATTAACTACTATTCAACTAATTTGGAGCTGTGAGGAGCTTAGTGGTCAGCGTCTCGGTATCGAGATCGGAAGGTCCCGCGATCGAGTCCCGGTAAAACTGAAGACCCACCGAGTACGTTAGTGCTCGTTAAATCTGTTGGGTCCAAAAGTCCTGTGGTCGGTCATTGCGCAGTTTACCACGGGTACAGGTCCCTGGAGACTATTTCCCTCCCCTTTAGGGACATGTCTAAATTTGGGAGGTGGCGATAGATGGCAGCATCTGTCTTGTATGCGTGTGTATGTTGTGTCTGTCCTTCTTGACGAAGGTTTATAAGCGGGTCTCTGTGACCAAGCACACAAGCCTGAAAATATATGTCTACCAACCAACCATTTAACTAATTAGTTTTTCCACCAAAAAATTACTAATAAATAAAATACAGTTGAACCCAGTGTGATTATATTTTCAAAAGCGAGCCACTAGCCACTATAATTAAAAAATCCCTTTTTTTATAATAGTCAAGTGAATAAAAACTATGTATGCAAATATGATATGACAATACAATAAGGTCTCCGATGTCCTATATTATAAAACAAATATGAAAAAACTAAGCCTCGGGTGCACACGTTGGTATTAAAAGGAATCTATCTTAAAAAATTTCGAATTTCTGAAGGCAGTATAAGTAGGTCTTTTACGATCCGAACACAAACAGACACAGACAGACTCTTTCTTTTATTATTATAGATTCATTACGAAAGAACCCTAGCATAAAGAAGGAACTTTCGTAATGGTGTGGAGTGAATTTACGTTAAAATGAACTTTTTTTTTTTGTCGTTTTTGAAGAGGTGACTATCTCTTCATTGTACGAAAGTGCAAAAAAGTATAATATGCTGCTATTTTGTGATTTTATATGGGAAAGACTGCACTTTTCATCAAGAAAATCGGTCAATGCATGTCTCTAAATCCTCGAATTCGTGCCAAAAGTTTAAGGTGATGGACTGGTAGGTATTCGTTTCGTGTTTAGAGATGTTAAATTGTACATTTGAAGCAAATACGATTTGAATAAATATTTAAAGTGGCTATATTGTCTTTTTGGTATAAAATTAAACCAATATCGTTATTAAATCTGTTTAGTTCACCAGATATCGTGTTTTTTCAATTTTTCAAATTCAATTCATCAATAAATATGCGAAATTAGGCCATTATCTACTTTAAATTAGCATAATATCGTATTTGTGTCTAAACTTTTGCATCGTACAAATTTTTATTTTATGAAAAAAAATTTGTTATAGCAAATCAAACAATTATGTTTCAATTATAGCATTTCAAAATATTTATTTAATATGTTTAGGGGTGTTTTGTAATTCTACTATCACAATTCTAAATTTTACAGCTAAAAAAACGTAATTGTCTAAACTTTTGCATCGCAGTGTAACAGAATCTGTCACTTAACCCGCTTCCACACAAAAGTTATGTTTAACATTTATATTTAACATTTATTTATAACATTTATATTAAACATTTACATGCTAAATTTGGCTAGTTTCATTTATTTCGAAAATTCAATAATTATTACTTATCGTTTGCACAAATTAATTTATATTTCAAAGAATAAATATGTAATGTTCCTCGCTTTTAAATAGAATGAAAATATTTCAGATCAACATACAAAGAATCTGTAGTGAAATATATTTGACGTCATTTCAAACTGATCGATGTCGCAAAAATAAATTTATTTTAATTTATTATCAAAAAGAATTAAAGTTTCTCGAGCGATTGTTGCGAATGGCAATGGTGATTTAATTCTAATAAAAATGGCTTCGTATGCTTTTTAAATGAGCATTAAATTTTGCAGTTCTTTAAATAATTGAAGTAATTCGAATTCTTTTAACTGAAATTTTCAATGTATTCTAATTTTGATGGGCTGAATTTTTTGATGTATCACACTTGTCCGTAGCATTTGTAGTTTGGGCTATGAAAGTGGGTGACAGAGACAGACGGACCGAACGATTATAATACCTTCCACTTTTTACGTTATAAACAAGTGTGGAAGCTAAAACCAGGGAAAATGTGAGGCGTGCTTGACAATAATCTGACAACCCGTTTGTGATGATAGGGTCTAAACCCCCAGCAAATGAATTTTTTAAAATAAATAAGAAGTCAAAGTCAACTATGAGAATATGAAATTTATTTTTTGAAAAATTTTCAATAACATAACTGTAAATGAAAATAAAGATATTCATACCTAAGTTGGAAAAAAACCTTTGCTACTCAAAATAACATTAAACTTTTTATCTAAAAAAGTGCAGATATTTCCAGACTATGGATACCAAACCTAAAGAATACTTCAACAGAATATTTTAGAATAATTTAAAAGGAATGGTACAATAATATATATATTATAAGACAAATGAGGAATAAAATAGATTTTTATATTTCATTACTTAAAAAAATAGCAACAAAAAATCATTTAATGTAATTGATAAATCAGTTAGTATTATTGATTGGTGATCAGTAAGATTTGGTAAATTAAATAATGATATTGCTCTTTCATGTCAGAAATGTAGGAATATTCAGTTATCAAAAACCAATATACAATTTATTGCTCTGAAACATAACAAGTCAAGGGAACACCTACGATAAGGACTTGAATATTTTTTTGTGTTTTAAAACAAATACAAAACCCCATAAAATTAGAGTAATTATTGCAAAGTAAAAAGCAGGTCGTTTTTATATGCTGTAATTGATATGCAGTGAGACAAATACTCTATTTGAGTAACATGGAACATTACTTTTAAATTTAATAAATTAAACCATTTATTATGTCCAATGCAAAAAAAAAATACCATCGAACAGCTTTAGTGTAAAACGTTTGGTGAATCACTATGATAATGGATGCTTTGTTACAAAATTTTAATCTTTGAAATACTAAAAACACCTTATATATAGGCCAACTGGGGGGTTGAATGGTCAGGGAGCTTGCCAGGCAGTGAAAAGGTCCCCGGTTCGAAACCCGGCATATGGGTAAAGGATATTTGTGTTGTGTGTGTGTGTGTCTGTATTTGTCCTCAGTACACTCGAACATATGTGCTCATTAAATTTGTGGAGTTGAAAGACAACAAGACCACGATGGCGCAACTGGTTTGCTTTGAGTGCCTGCACATGTGTCGACCTCTTCACTTAACCACGATTCTAAATTACGAGGCATAATTGGCTTCGTTAAAGCTCCATGGAGGCTAGAAATAGACAGCCGGAAAACATTAACCTAACCTTATATAGACGGAAATGCAACATGCACAACAGGCTGCCGTATCTGAAATTTTTCACACTTTGGCTACAAATCTCACTGGGCAAAACAATAATACACATAGCTGCACCGTTATTTTAATAAAAAGCATTTACAAAAAAAATTGTTTTAAAATTACACTAATAAATCATTTAAATTATACTTATCAATCAGAAACATAAACAAAATAAAAAGAATCAACATTACAAACAGAATATATTTTGTATTACACGATTTTTTAAGCTCCACAAATCACATTGATCAACTTATTAACTACAAAACAGAAGTTGTACAATTTATCAACACTACAGTTTTGAACTATTAAACACGCAATCAATCACATACATCTTTAAATTTACAAACTTTGGCAATTTTTTCTTACACACACACTTAATACAGATCCTACATAAATTTCAAAATGTAAATATTTTGGTGTGTTTGATTTGAATGTATTACCAAAATATTTCCAATGGACACATAGACAAAAAAGTTTTTTTTATTAACTCATTGATGACAATTGTCTTTCTATAGAAATAAACAAAATAGAAAATATTGACCAGTAGTACTGAACATTGTATGCAATTCAAGTTATGAAAAATGCGATTTAAAAACTTATAGGTTAACATTTTTATTTGGTAAAAAAGTGTTAGTGGTTTAACAAATTGGTATTTGATGGGTTACTGTTGCACCTCTTTTAAAACTTCTGGGTTGCCGTACTTTGAAAAATATAGTCAATTTGCCGAATTTCTATACCTGGAGTAAGCCAACAGATACTTTTGCCCATCATGTTAAATTTTAGATTTAAAAAAAAGCCTATAAATCAGACACTTTTGTATAATTTTTTCTTTTTAAGTTTTTGTAGATATAACTAAATTTTTTATAAGTAATATTCTAATAATTATAACACAATTTTTTTTATATTTACATTTAGCTTTATGTGTATTTCCAAAACAGAACTAAATTTTTTTAAGAGATAAAGAAGATAAGTCAAGTTAAGGTTTTCCTATACAAAATTGATCGGAAGAAACATGGCCATATCTAACAATTTATACAACTTGTAAATTAAGCGAATATGGGGGAAATGTTATGGCGGTTAAACGTAATCTTGCAACCGGTTTGTTATGACCAGCTTTCAGCATATGGACTATAGTTTTGTATGTTACAAAGTTCTTGTGTTGAAATATCCTTACAAAAATACCAATGAAATATCAAAACCTGCTAAACCTTTCAAGTTAAAATGAAACCTATGGGTTGCATAATTTTTAATAACCAGCATTAAATAAAAAAACTTAGAACACAACCTAGTTACAGAGGGAACTATAAGTGTGACACTTGAACGGAATGATTCAGCCCTGAACAAAAGTTTCATTTCTACGTATTAAACAAAATATTCTGCATATTGCACACATTTAGAGGGAGTAAAATTATGCATATTTTATAAATTGCAAAAGTCATACTAGTGGAAATCAACTTAAAACTCAATTTACGAGAATAAAAAAGGTATACATTTTTGTAAGGTAAAATACAGTATTCATATTTTACCTTACAAAAATGAACACATACTATAATAAAGTTAACTAAAGAATCAATTAAAATACTACAAAAAATGTTATGAAATTGCATGACTAAATAATTTTTTCGAAAATAATATGCATATTTATAATGCTCCTCAACACAAATTTTGATTACTGACACATTCTAATTCTTTTATCAAGGTACAGTAGGCACCTTCTTAACCAAACTCTATTTAATCTTATCACCCTTTTAACCAGCCTATTTTTTTGTCCTTAAATTGTAAAAATTAGCTATGAATGACTTGTTTATATTATCAATCCCCCATTCATAACATGATAAAAAAAAGAGAAACTATGTGGCAAGTTTCCGATTTTGAACCCTTCAACTAAAAAATATTAATTATTTAATGGTATGTAACTAGTAATGCATTCAATAAAATGGTGTAATACTTTGCATTTTATTTATAAAGCAAATATCAATGTAAATATGTGCAATCAAATGCACCCTAATTAATTTTACTTCTAAGGTTTAACTGGATTTTCCCTTTATCGGCTTGTCTTCAGTCCCAATTACACCAATTAAGATGGTGTCTACTGTATGAATAGTTCACCCAAAAAATATGTGATGAAATTATATGATAAAATCTTTTTTTAAAAATAGGCAAATATGTAATGATATTTAACATAAATTTTGATTATTACTCATTTAAAATAAAGGCTAATAAACAAACTTTGTTTCACATTGTTTTTGTAATAAAAATCAGGAAGCTATTCTCTAATAACTAAATTGTTAAAATTTAGAAATATTAATTGATAAGGAAAAAAAAAACATAAACACTGATATTTTTAAAAGTAGATAAATTGATTTTAAAAATATACAGGATTGCATATTATTTGTCTAAGAAAATTTTAATAGTAATCTACTTTCATACTTTTCAGTTCCATGTTGTTTCAACATAAATGTTAAAACTTAGCAATATAGTTAATGTTAATAAAAAATACAGCTAAAAATATATGCTATTTAGTTATGTGCATTTAATTGCATGAACCTTAAGTGTAATTTTATAAATTTTAGTAAATGAGGTCAACTTCCATGACAACAAATTTGAAATTATTGTGTATAAAGTTAGAACAAAGAGTGAGGACAATGGTAATGTGTTGTTTTCAGAATTTTTCATGAAATTCATGACTTAGACTTATTTAACTGAACCTTGTAAATGTCAACTTAAAAGAAGCGCTGAAACATTTCATGTGTAAAAGTAGGGAAAACTTAACATTTAATGTAGGATAAAAATTAAAATCTTTGCTTAAGGGAAATAACTGACAACAATATATTAATTGTAAAATTTGCAAAAGCAATTCTTGCTTTTAAAAAAAGTTCATAGTTTTTTTTGTAAAAAAAATTACAGAACTTTTTAGCTCATACTAAGTGTAACTTTAGGCAAATGTTTAAGTATTACCTAGTTAAAAGATTGACAGCTAGGAAAATTTTTTCAGTTCTTATCAAGAGAAGTTTCCTGTTATGTAAGTTCATATTAATGAGGTTCGATTATATAATTCTACGATCCTTTAAAAAAAATTGTACTTTGTCCAGTTAGAAAATTATACATATTAACAAATTTTAGCGGTCAAGAGATTAATTATAACTGTATACCATAAAAAACATCTGGCAATTAGGGAAACTAATTCATTTTTGAAATAAATAATAAAAAAACAAATATAAATTTTCAACAATTCATTTTAAAAAAACAAGTTTTTAAATACTATATCAAGTCTTATACATTTCCAAACGTACAAATTTGATAGAGTATTTTATATGTGCAGACAAAAATATGCAACTTTATAATTATCTTCTTTCTAAAAACATGTGAAATTCCTACTATTTACAAATTTAATTAGAACCTAACATTACCAGCGTATCTGATCCTTATATTGGTCATAAACGCTCCATCGTTTCAAAGTTTCATATCCTAAAACCACGAAGAAGGAGGAGAAGAATGACTGTATTACTCGGGCTGAAAGTCCCTTAGAAAAAAATGACATCCCTTCTTCGCTCCAAATTACCTTGAGAGCACTAGAAAATGAATTCATCCGGTGAACCTGAAAGAAAGTTCATTGTTAGCAGGGTTTGATTTAAGAGGTATCATATCGCAATTTGCGATGGAAATTCACTGAAACAGTGATACAGATAGTCAACCGATTTGCTAGACCAGCAATGCATTTCTTTAGCGATTGTTTACTCTTTCTTTGCACCATAATTCCGTGGAACTAAACTTAAATTTCAATAACTTAATAAATTCAAATAACAGATTCTAATATTTGGAGAATTTTTTTTATTAAAATGTGAAGATGAATTAAGATTGCATTACACTAAGATGTCATCAAATCTCAGCCAGCCAGTGGAATCTCCCTATCAGAAGAAGAGTCCAATCATGCTTCTTGGAGTTGGGGAAATCAATCCCAACGAAGCGGTCAAGATTATTTTGAAAAACCCGGCATCTAAATATTTTGTCTTATGAAACTGCCAATGACCAAAACTTGTTAGTAATACACAAAATGAACAGCTAAACATGTTCATAGACAAATCTGATGAAGAGGAACAACTTACCAACACCATAAATAAAAGTAAATGTAATTATTTTAAAGTGTTTAAAAAGAAATTCAAAGTACATTTAGTAGTTTAGTATTATCTAACTATTTAAATTAGTCATGTGGTGATTCATTAAAAAATTATCAATGTATTGTTAATCAACAAAATTTATCAACTGCTACACAAAGATTGATTTGTGCAGCAGTTATTGCTACACATTTCTCTCCCCTTAAATCGAACACTGATTAGTAGTAGTCATAATAAACTGGCAGGCACATTACACAATTTAATTAACCCATTAAACGCTGCAATGTAGGACATGGTTGGTAGAATGTTGGATTGATAATCCTTAGGTTGAGAATTTGAGCCTTGTCTTTTAAAGACCCCCTTGTCTTATACAGGATTTCTGCCGAAATGAAACTTCCCAAATCGACGACTTTCCATGACTTAAGTTAATAATTTTCCATGACTCCAGAAATCGCACTCAAATTTAACAAATTCAAATTCGGACAACATGAAATTTAACAATGCAAACATATTCAGAAAATATCTTCAACTTTGCACATGAAACGATTCACGAAAGAAACAACGTAGATTAGATTAATTATTCCATGGCTTTTCCTTGTTCTCTAATAAAGTCTTACAGGTAACACTATCAACACCAAAAAATGTATTACAACAATAGCTAAAAATTAAGGCTATGGCTCTAAACTCTCTACCACCAGAATTTTCAGTGAATTTAGAATCACTAAACTACGACTTTTCTACCATCAGAAATCGTGGCGATACGAAAATCACGAAACTTGGACTATCAGAACAGCTCAAAGCTCCAGCAATTTAAAAATCTTAAAACTTCAGTGACCAGGAAATCACAAAACTGGTGTTCGGAAGAACAATTATAAAAAGTTAGAAAACCCAAATATGCACCAATTTTCATGATTTTTGGTCGTTTTCTTGCTGAAAATCCTGACTTTTCATGACAAAATTTAACCAATGTAAAAATTCGTGATTCTCCATGAGTTTTCATATGAGCAGAAAGCCTGCTATTACCCCACACCCCCCCCCCCTCCAGCCAATCCTGATAAATAATAACGGCCATGCCTATGGTGATGTCACACCTAGGTCAAATATTACCTTTTACCACCCCCCCCCCCCTCCCCTGAAAAGAAATGCAATTCAAGCTCCGCCTCGTCCAAACATTCCATTAAATTTTTTTAACAAAAAGTTCTATAAAAGAACTAATATAGCCTACTTTCCTGTTATTTAAATACTTACTGAACTTCTTATAGAAACACAAGTAGATTTGAAATAGTAAATAAAGTTTATCATGCAATTGTTGATGTGGCAACAGTGATTTAAATGACTTCAATTTAAATTCCAATGCTAATTCAATGGGAAATTCGTCAACAAATAGTAGACGCTGCCTGTTCAGACGTACAGATAGCTGATAGAAGGACAAAAAGTATGAAAGTTGGGTCTCTGAGGTCATACCTTTCTAACAAAAAAATAATTTTGAAGATCCCACGGGTGGAACAGATTTTGAAAGGGGGGTACAGACAGACGGACGGACATCTTCAGCATGTCAATACCTACTTTTTTTAATTATTTCGCATAAAAAAAGGAAAAGTAGGCTGAAACATCCTTCGAATTGAAAACTAAGTAGGCAAATAAGAAGATAATGCAGACTGGTTGACTTGCCTGTATTCTAGCTCGAATGACGTCTAATGGATTGGTGATGACCGCCACAGTCATGCCGCTCAGCTGCCCACCCACGCAGTGGATGATGAGGTGAGATGTCCACAAAGGCAAGACTGAGGCCAGGGCATCTGGAACAAGGCAACTTATTACTTCATTGCAGTATATTTTTATGCATATAACCAAGAATTATTGTATTTAAAGAGTTAATCCCATTCTACACTTTTTTTGGCAGAATGGAAAGAAATCTTTCATTACCTTTTTTAAATAGACTTATTTCTGAATTCAGCAATGTATATTGACCCTACAAGTGTTCATAGTCAATGTTCATGTTAATTTAGAAGACACCAGCTAAATTTCAACTAGCCAGACCTTGAATGCAGGGTTGGCATGGTATTTTCCGCGCCCATTAAATACCATGTTAAAAACTGTAACATACCCTTTTGGAAAACATTACGAATTTTCCTGCCTTGGGAAAACTGATTAAACAGTGTATTAATAAATGCTATTCAATAAGATTAATTAAATTTTTTTAATTAAAAACTATTTACCATAGACCATATTATAATAATTCTTTACATTTATGCAGATGTGAACACTTAAATAATATATAAAATAAAAGTGTATGTTTTTTATACAACCATTGACGTAAAATAATAATGGTAGATTTGTCAATTTTTAAAAATAAGTGTTGTAAACATTTTTTTCTATTAAAAATGATAAATATGTTCCTTTTCTTTTTTTTTTGGTGCTAAAATTCGATTTTTAAAATGTCTTTTGTTAACTTCCAATGCGAATGACTATGAATGTACAATTTGTTAATTTTTCGAAATTTACTAACTCTCTGTTTACATTGAGTTATGTCTACTAAATCTAGAAAAAAAATCAAATGGCTTTATTAGCCTTTGGCTAACTATGACAGTCATAGTGGTGATGAGGGGAACAAATGGTGTGAGCTTGACAAGGGTTTCCGAGACAGTGGAAGAATTACAACAATCACAGCCAGAATACAAAGATTAGGATGTAAGCAAAAAAAGAACAGATGTATACTTTATAATTTTTTTTAATTAAAAAGAATTGTAAACAAAGTTTTTCATTTTAAAAATTTGCTGCATACAATACTCTGCATTACTTAAAAAATTACTACAAAACTACTGCAAAATTAAAGTTCTTAATTCTAGACTATTGCTAATATTCTAATCGTAAATACAACGAATGGAATTTCGAAATTAATTTACTAGCAAAGTCAAAATGTATATGAAAAAAATCTGTGTAAGTTTTCAGGTATTTTCCAGTTTTTTTAGTGTTAAACAATTTTTTCCTCTGGGATGGGAAGTATTAGTTTTGGATAGGAAAAACCCACTCTGCTTGAATGGTTCAATAACACAATGAAACATTTTAAAAATTAAATTGCTTCGGGAGTAATTGCATTAAAAAATATGTACAGTTGAAATAAGATATTGTATTATTCATAAGTTTGGGTAACTTTAAAAAAAGAGGAATATTGTTTAAAATGTTAGTTATGAATCGACATAATTCTTTGTTATTCTCAGGGTGTTCAAAAGTAGAGCTTTTTAGTGATTGCCATCTTACTTTTAAACCATGAGTAACAAAAGCAGATTGAAAAGGATCACTTCCCAGCAATATTGAAAAGGTATCACAGCTATTCAGCAAAATCCCATGGGAAAAAATTATTCAAATTAATACTGTTTACTTTTTAGTTACTATAACCGCAAAGATAAAATGACGTAACAAAAATAGGCATCTTATAAGTATTGAAGTTAATCAGCAATAATTAACAGTAGCAAAATGAAATGGCATTAAAAATCACATATCATTATCAAATGACAGTATTAACCCCAATGGCATTTTTAAAACTTTATGAAAAAAAAACATTTACTTTTTTGTTAATCCATATAATGTACAAAAATTCATTTTAAAACATAAATGAATTCTTTATATATATTTTTTTTTTGGTCATTATTTTGCCTAGAATTTCCCTTGTTTGACAATTTTATATCAAAAATATATTTCATTGGAATAAACTAAAGATTAATTTTTTCTCTGCATTTTTAAAAACAATTGAATAGCTTAGTGGAAAAAAGTGCTAAGTGACAAAATAAGAAAGGTGAGTGCTAGGTGAAAATAAGAAAACAAGCTTTAAGTTTTTTTGTTTGCACTTAAATACGTTAAAAATTACGGTTATAAAAGGTAAAAAATACACTTTACTTAAAATTTCTGAAAAGAGGAAATCTTTTTATTGTTAAAGGATGGAATAAAAAGTTCATTGACACAAAATGAGAAATCTCAATTTTATCAAAAATGTCATTTAGCACGTTCTTCCATTAAGCTCTTCAATTTTTAAACAATATCGAGTCAAAACATGTCAGCAAATTTAATTTTTACAATAAGTAGATACATATGTACATAACCATGGACCTATAGGGCTGAAATGAGTAACAGCTTACCAGAATAAGCAGGGTAGAACATCCACCACAGAGCACTGCTGGGTACATAAGTACACACTGAGGCACAATACCCCCTGTAGAAACCCCTCAGGCCATCTCTCTTGTACAGCTCACGCACGATGCTTGCCGCCAAGCCAGACCTCAGCTTGGGATCAATCCCAAGCACATTAGCAGTGGACAGGGATTGCATCTGTTGAGGGAAAAAAACGGTTATTTAAATCGAAGTGTTGAAAGATGATGTGATCAGATTTTCAAAATCAAGACATCCCATGGTTAACCATTAATGTTAACAGTTAATATTTAAACAACACTGTAATTTAAACAGCCATATAGATAATATTAAAATTTGTACTATTTTGTTTAAGAGGAGAGTAAAAAACAACCATTTTGAAGAGAGAAATTCAGAATTTTATAAATTTCTGGTTATATCGCACTGCACGCGGAAAAGTGGACCATCGTACAAATATGACTTTTCGAGTTGTATATGCTATAATATTCAAAAATTAAATATCTAGCAATTAAAGCAAAAATTAAATCAATTGGTAGAGTAGTTGGAATGCAGTAAGCAAATTGTTTTTTCTGTAATGCAATGCAATGGAAAAAATAAACTTCAGATGATTTTTCTGAAAAACTTTATTTGTATTTTTGTGATAGGTCTCGTTTTCGCGTACAGTGCGATATCATATCAGCACAATAATTGGGAGAAAGAATTTCTTTGCATTTAGCATTTCTGTTGCCACTTCTGAAACATCCCCATTAGATTTTTTTATTAAAAAAGCAGTAAATACAAACCAAAAAATTAACTAATACCAACAAACATTTATCAATATCATTAATAGAACAAATGAGATCATTTGAGGGAATTAGTTGAGCAAATAAAATAACAATTTTAAAGGTTGTCTTTACATTAACAATCCTTACAAAAAAAAGTTTCAAAAGATAAAAATACTGTATAAACTCCAATTTACTGCAATTTACTCTCACAATACTGATACGAGCAGGTAAACTATGGAACCTACAACAATTACTTGGACTATTGTTGTAAGCACTTAATAACTACAACTCATAAGAAATTATTATCTAGAAGACTGATTATTTCAGGACAATAATGATGCAAGTCATAAATATATTGGGTGACCAGACATAATTTTAACATTTTTAGGCTAAAGTGTGAAGGATTCCCAATATTTCCCTTTAACTGCGTGTTTTTCTACTCTTTACTGTGACTGAACCACAAGCTGATTGGGTCACATGACTGAACTTATGATTATAACTTATATTTGGTTAAAAAAAGCTTCTTTACTATATTTGTGTGCTTTGTTAAATTACTTTCATAACTTCTGTTCTTTTATCCTGCCTGTAATGATTCTTTTGTTGTGTGCCTTTTTAGTGTGCCAATTTACTCTGCTCATTAACTTCACATGGTTATGGGCCCAGGATTCGTTTTATCCTGCTGTCCTGTAATAAAAGCTTCTTCTACTCATGCTTGTTTGCTTTAGCCAATTTACTCTGCATATTTCTGTAGGCAGATTCGTTACGCCAACATTGAAATGGCACTGAGATTTAGAATATAGTATAAAAATTGAATGCTTTCGTAAAAGTGACTTCATTAGTGTGATTAGTGTGTGCCGAAAATGGTCAATCGTTAGAACAAACTTTTTGAGCTGTTTTGGAATATTTGACTTCCCTTTCCTGAAATGAGTCACTCTGATGACGTGCTCGACTTCGAGAAGCTGTCTGGAGCCAACAACTTTAAAGAATGGCGGACCAACATGGAGATGCTTCTGCGATACCGTGACTTATATGGTTTCGTATCCGGGACGGAAACTCCTCCTGCTGAAACCGAACCTGCCAGATCCCTATTGGAGTACCAGAGGCAGAAGGACAAGGCCATTTCGACGATTTACCGTGGACTTGCACCTCCAATCAAGCGGATAATTGCCAGTGAACTCGACCCTCAGAAGGCTTGGACAACTCTGGAGAACAACTTCGAACCTTCGTCAAAAGCTTTGGTCGGTAGGCATATAAAATGTTTTTGGATTTGTACTGCACAATGTCCTCCATTTTGAGTGATGATTAAAATTTCTCCATTACAACCAGAAGCAGGACATTTCCTTTGTCAACAACTCTTGATACAAGCAGAATAAAGCAAGAGAACTATGATGTTACATTTAATCAATTAGTAGTCTCTCATAAATGGCAACAAGAGCTTAATTACCTTATAACCTAAAAATTAATAAATAATAGTTTAATTTTTCATTTTTATTCTAAACCGTCTAAGTAATCTATCTGCACCACATTGTAAGACTAGAGTTGATTACAAGACTGAAAAAAAAAAATCTATAAAACGAAATTGATGTCGTGGAATTATCTTTTGTGTCTAAAACATTGAAAATATCTGGTCACCCTATAAATATAGATACTGCTGTTTACCTTTACAAGGATGCATACTACTATCATTAATCAAATAACTATCTTCTAATAAAACTTTGTTAACTTTAAAAACCCATACAAACCCTAGTAGTAGCCCCATTGCCACTGCTCTTATCTTTCAGTTGCCCGATCACCATCATATGCTGTGACACCACATCAAAAGGTGTGATGAGGGTTTGGCTAACTAACGAGCCACAACCGCCTCCTATAAGGCCCTTAACACGTCCATCTCGGATCGAAGTGTAGACTCCCAGAGAATGGCGAACTTTCTCGTAAGTTATGATGTATCTGAAAATTAGAATGGACGTTAGGTTGGCTCATGTATGGTAAATGGGCAAGGATAATAAGTTAAAGTGAGGAAAAATATTAGTGATAAATTTAATTAAGTGAACTTTTAGTTGTTTAGTTCTTATTAGTATTATTAGTGCTTAATCATATTTCAAAAAGAATAAAACAGCTTGTTCCAAAAGTGTTTCTATTAAGAACAGCTCAAAAATTATATACTGGTCATCTCTACAATGTTGTGAATATACAAAAAAAAAATATATAAAATAAGATACTACATAGGTTTAGAAAAGCAATTCAAAAATCTGGTAAACATAATAGTAAATCAATAGAGGTAAAACAATATAGGTAAATCATTCTTAATTTGGTATTTTAGCTATAAATGTTAATCCATTAATAGCAAATTTGTGGACTTAATTTCTGAATAAAACGGTTAACTTTAAGGTCATTCCATGTGAAATCAACCAATGGTCTGGACCTTGACCTCTTGGATTTCAATAATTTTTGGTATATAGTTTGTACTAATGGAGTATATGAAAAATCCAAAATGTGAAATTTTTTGTCTCAGCCGTTATTTTTAAACAGAATTCAGAAAATCGTAAAAATTGCAAAATTTGCCTTGACTGCCATGCACAAATTTTTTGATAATGGACAAACTAATCATGCTAGAAAGCTCTCATATGTGTCATTTTAAAGCTGTTGTAAGGGCTTAATATGATATGTAACATGAATAATATATATATATATATATATATAATATATATATATATATATATATATATATATATATATATATATATATAATATATATATATATATATATATATATATATATATATATAATATATATATATATATATATATATATATATATATGATATATATATATAATATATTTAAATATTAATATATAATTATTATATGTATTCCTATGTGGATATATGTAAATATAAATTCCATTGTTCTGTTAAGTACAACATTCATCACATAATCAATAAACATTAAACCTAGGTATTACAATGTGTAATGGACACTTGGGGAAAAAACTGTAAAACCAAGATGGTCTTACTTTAGAACAAATGTATATTACTTTAATTTTACATTTCAGTTTTTAAAAAATGCTTTTCTATATTAACAATGTAAATATTACGTACTTAAACCATATATAGCCTGAAAGAAAACTAAAGTAATGTACTTAATCTTACCTTCACATTATAAATCCATTATTTTTCTTTTGAAAAGCATGGAATTGCCATTATCCAGTATCATAAAGTTATTTATGGAGGTAGTCCATTTAAAAACAAATAAAAAAATACTCTAATCTGCTTTTTTTTTTCGAAAAAATTCACTATTGCCGAATGGTAGTATGTGATTTTGCAGAAAATTTCTCTTTTGTAATTCAGGACGAGGCTCAAGGATTTCATTGGAACAATTCCATGGCCACAGTACATCCCAGTGTTGTATATTACAAGAACAAAACTCAAAGTGATGAAAAGGAGTTAGTCGATTATAAAAGTTTTGTTTTTGTCACCGACAGTTTAACACATAATACAGTTCTAGTCCATGTGTTTCAAAAAACACTGTTAGAGTTCCTGAAACACAAATTAGTTCTTGATCTGAAAAAGATTTATTATTTCAGTGATGGCTCTGCAGCACAATACAAGAACCAAAAGAATTTTTCAAACTTGTGCCATCATCTTGAGGATTTTGATGGAATCATTGTAATATACAACACTGGGATGTACAGTGGCCATGGAATTGTTCCAATGAAATACTTGAGCCTCGTCCTGAATTACAAAAGAGTAATTTTCTGCAAAATCACATACTACGATGGCTTCATTCGGCAATAGTGAATTTTTTTTCGGAAAAAAAAGCAGATTAGAGTATTTTTTTATTTGTTTTTAAATGGACTACCTCCATAAATAACTTTATTATACTGGTGTGACATGAAATGACCCTTTAATATTTTTAATGCAACTTAACAAACATCATGTAACTTAATTTGCCCTACAAAAATCAGGACTATGGTGTTCATTTGTCCACTCCCCAAACTCATAATTGTTTTTTAGAAATTGAATACTCCAATGTATACCACAACATGCACAGAAACAACAAAAAAATTGTAGAAAAACATAAGCTAAATACACTGAACAACAATACCACAAACCCATGCAAATATACCCTACTATGCCTGAAGCAATCTGAAACGAATTCATCCAGACATTTTAATAATTTTGTGTTGGAGTGGGTGCTTGTGTGGCTGGTGTTGGTTCGGAGAGACACATAGAAGTCGGAATCTTCATAAAAAATTGCTTTCTTTTAATAAATGACTATTTACAACAAAAATTATATTGAACTACAAATTGGCGAGGTTGGTGAAAGAAATAAACCAGTACAGTATAGATAGTCCAACTTGGTGGAGCTTGGATCAAAGAACTTTGTCGATGAACGGGACGCTTTTGTGTTTCAAGATGTTGATTCTGCATCTGCCCGGACTGGAGGAAAAAAGCAGCTTTTTATCAGAGGAAAGTCGCTCCCCTTCACTTCAAGCTCAGAGTAGAGAGAAAACTGAGGCTGCACTGTTGGTTGTTAGCGAGTGCCTGTGGAAGAGCTACCACAGACTCGTAACCTTGGTTCCAGGTCACAACAATTTTTTTTCTGTTACTTTATAATTTTTCATTTCAGTGTACCATAGCCCCATATAATCAATAGATAGTAGTCCTCGGGGTCGAGGGACACATCAGGATGACTGGATGTGGGATTCAGCTAAACACAACCCTCCTCTTGGTACTAATCCCAGCAGCGCCCTCTAGGAGCAGCACACCAGTCCTATGTCACAAGTGGCCAGATCTCCTAAAACCTACAGCCTAACTGAAGAGGTGCGTTTTCGCGACTGTACGAACTTGGATCCATTAAATGAATGTTAATAACTAAAACTTGTCGCTTCACTGCTTTCCAATACCCCACATTAATTTGTTTTCTATTTTACTACTTCCGAAACTTATATTTGTAAAAATAAAGATAAATAATCAAATATACAGCACAACATGCACAGAAACCGCAAAAAATTTGATTAGATACATATCAAAACAAAACGTAGGCAACTTAACAATTTTATTAAAGCATGCCAAAAACCTTGCAAACATACCCGATGCCTGAAGCAATCTGGAAGGAATTCACCCAGAACCCTCTATAAAGGCCACAGAATCCCTCATACTTGATAATCTTAATAAAAGCATCAAAAGTCCCTTTGTAGACCGAATTCTGCCGCTGAGTTTGGAGGCGGGTTTTGATCACAGTGAAGGGATAGAGCAGACCTCGCAGTGCAAATGAGTTCACCTACAAAGAAAAAGCATTAATTATTACTGCTTATTAGGTTGTTAGATTGAATTACCGTCACATTAGAGCTACACGAGGCTATTGACGATGGGCGTCATTATGTCAAACAACAGTCAAGTGACAAGCCGACGCCCAACACATATTTTAAGGGTGAAATCGCAGGACATTGGAGAACATTTAATGTGCACTCCCTCAATGCGAGATATTAGTCATCGCACATTTTTGGCTCACCGGCCATTTATAGGTCAGTAGATATTTTGGCTATGCCTATGTGGGTATCTAAACCAAAGTGCCAATGTGTTAATCCAATTAAAAAAAACAATTGTCTATGCCACATTACTCCAGCTGTATTGAATATTTTTACAGGCGAAATTTTTTATGATGAATGTAGCCGATTCACAGGTCTCTATAATCCCACATTTAGAAATTGGTTCGAATATATTTTAATTTTCAATTTATCTTCTACAAAATATTCTAACCAATTTCAAAAAGTGGAGTTATAGTGCTCTGAAAGTCAGCTACATTTTTCATATAAACAAAAAGTTTTTTAAAATATTCAACACAGGCGAAGTAATGTGGCTCAATTTTTCCCCCATTGGATTAACACAAAAGAACTTCATTTTAGAGACACGAGTCCATTCCCCCTTAAAGAGTATTATGAGAGACAGAAATCATGAACAATTTGCTTTCCAATGGGGCTGCTTTATTGGCGACTAAGCATTTGCAGACTCAGCATGTTCTCCATAACTGAGAGCCATTTTTTAGGCGACTCTTGCTACCAATTTTGATGCTCAGATTATAATGAATCTGAGCTCTCTGTGGATGTTAAAGTATGCCGAGATTTAATTTTGCCGAGAGAACCCAGGTCAAATGGTTACTCAATGGAGCTTTTATCTGACACATAATCACATAACACATGCATGAATATGATTTTTCATCCAGAAAATTTAACGACTCAGGCGGGGAACCCCGCAAACATGGGATTATAAGGTGGGCATGTAATTCCTCTCAGCCACTTAAATAATATACAAAATCAATCAAATCATATCCAATAATATACAAAAACAATATCCGGTTATTTCCAGTTCTAACCATGGAGAGCGAGAAGAAGCGTCCTTTGTCCATCATCTCCCACTCGATGGTGGATATTCTTGGTGGATCCATCTCCACTTGACACGTCATGAATTCCACAGGGCAGAGTGTAGGATGAGACGCAAGTACATCGAGGTTGGAGGAGACATGGTGGATTTGGTGTGGGGATTAACAAAGCAAGTACATAATCTGAAATATGCATAATAATCTGCGTATTAAGGATTGGTAGGTTGCTATAATGTAGTAATAACCAATGAATTAATAATAATGTGCACTGATATAATAGATAAGTTACATAAATCAGGAATAATAAAAAATATTCAGAGTGAGAGGAGATTTTTGTCCCGCTAGAGCAAACTCCAGCGATCCTTTATTTAAAACACTCCGAGTGATTCTATAAGCATGCGAATCCATCAATCTTAAAATCCCACAGTTGAGACTTAAGCCTATTTTTTAATTGTGTATTAATGATAATCAAGAGACCAAACTGGCGATACTTTTCAAACATAATGCCTAAGAAAATTATTTAAAATATACTGGCCAAACAAAATAACAAACTATGAAATATACGAAGGATCCAATAGTAAACCTACATCCTCAATAATAAGGAAAAGGAGATAGCAGTGGGTATGATATATTCTACAAATGCACACATCAGACTGAACTCCCATTGCCGTTACTTGGGCACCTGATGGAAAGAGGAACAGGGTTCGACCCAAACTAACCTGGCATCAGCTGGCGATAAAGAAAAGAAACAGTTTAGGATGGCCAAGTTGGGGGATCGCAAGGGATGCAGCACTTGACCAGAGGGGATGGAATGCTGTGCTTGTGGCCTCATGCGCCACTTAAGAGACTAAGTCTAGAAATAATAAACAGGCCCAGTGGCTGAGTGGTAAGTGCTTCGAATTGCTACACCACAGGTCCAGGGATGGAGTCACGGATTGGGGGAGGTATTAATCCCTTCCTCCATTGAGTGGGTCAATAAAATGAGGACCAAGCTCGCTTTAGAACTACACCCTGAGGGTTCCGCGTGAGGTTGACCACCTAACCGGGACATATGCCTAGCACACCAGAGCCCTTGATCACGAAAGCTTAATTGGGCTTGGCAGGCCTTGGCCCAGTAATGGGCTGTTGCGTCGAGGAGTTTAGTTTTTTAGTAGTTTTATTACTGAAGCCAGTACATAGTCTGAAATATGTATAATTATCAGACATCAGTGTTTAATGATAATAATCTGCTATAATATAATAATAACAAATGTATTAATAATAATCTGCACTAATATAATATTCTCAATAGATAAATTACATAAATCAGCAGTAATAAAAAAAATGGTAGGGGGAGGAGATTTTTGTAAAGCTATTACAAACTCCAGCGATTCTTTATTTGAAACATTTTGAGTGATTTTATAAGCCGGCGAATTCGTCAATCTAAATATCTATCGCCCAGTTTAGACTTAAGGGCTATTTTTTTCAATAATTTTTCTTAATCTCCTAGGATTTGCGCCTAGTTTTTTTAGTTGGTTGCACAGCACATATTTCACCTAATTTTTTCTATCCAATTTCAAAAACTGTTTAAAAATAGGGACGATAATAAAATAAGGTTAAATAATCCTACTCCCCAGCACTTCAACTTTTCAAGCTTGGCGAATTGGCGATATATCGAAAAGGCTTTCTGAAATGTGTCTTTGATTGCGAGTTTTTTTTTAATAACCCTTAAACTAATCTCTATCAGCTTCTGCCAGCGTGCAATGCTGTTTTAACATCCTTTTCATTTGATTCGTGTACAAGTACATGGTTGCCAGAAAATGTTATTTATTGCTCTTTAAGAACAAACCAAATTTTACAATTTTTCACTGGGCCAGCAACTAGGATTTTGCTGAATACAATATTGGCCAGGTAATCTAAGTTGCCAACCCATAGGTATTAGGTAACCTCATAGGAAAGTTCTTATCAACTAAATTGAGAATCCCCTAAGAATTATAATTTGATCAATAACATGATTAACAAATATAAAATACCAGGTTCAATAATAATAAATTCAATAAATTTCCAGATACACTTTTAGGGTCTTTGGATAGGAAAATTAGAATGCAGTTTAGGATTTTGCAAAGATTGCAAAACAGAGCCAAAAGTCGTGTTGACTTTAAATTAGATTTCTCACACCGGGCATGGGATGTGAGCACACTTTGTAAAAAAAGTGCAAAAATTTGAAAATAAGTATTTCACTTAAAAAACGAAAAATAAAGATAATTAAGATATTACACATAAAAAAAATGTCGCAAAAGGAATGATCGGGGTTTGCTGGTTTGGCTATTAAATCTACCGCTCACTACAATTTCGCTAAGAAACATCCAAAAAGCATCAAATTAACCGGCAGAAATGAATAAATAAGTATAAATATTAATGAGCAGCAAACAAATTAAAGGGATGTTTCCATACTGATAAAATCTCTAGTGGACGATCTATAAATATAAATACTGATAAATACCTTGTACTTTGAGGACAGGTAGATATTCACTCCATGAACTATATGTTTTCTGTTTCAACAAGTTTTTATATATACTTTAAAATAAAAACCAATACAAGTTTACATGAAACGTTCAGCGAACCACATTTAAATCAGCTTATGAAGAAGCATTGGTATAGAATTAAAAATGGACGCAATATTAAAAACCAGGAATATTTTAAAGATAACAAATAAATTTGTAAATATTGATGGACTTTTGATTGAATGGGACAAAAATTCTCGATTCTCGACCATATCGTAAGATTGCGTCACTGTAAAATTAAAGGTTAATCGTTTCCGGCTGTCTAGTTTCAGCCTTCCTTTTGAAGTTTAAACACAGCCAAGTGCTTTTCGTAAGATTTAATTTTTATCAAGGAGGCATGATTTAAGTGGGGCGGCCCATCATGGCCAAGCACTGCGATTAATCAAGGCGGTGCCTTAAATCTAACTATACCCAGCTTTAGTTAAATTTTAAAATATATATCAAAAGCAATGTCAAGTTATTCGACATTGTACTATCGTTTGACACTAAAAGAAACTCACAAGTTTAACACTTTTGGAGAACGCTGACGCCAGGCGTCAATCTCTCCGGTATGGCAGGGTAAAGAACCTAAACGCGTAGATTTTAGACCTGTTGGTGAAGCAAATACATGAAAAGGTTCAAACTTAAAGAAACTGTGTGTATATATATACTGTATATAGCGGTTTAGAATGTACGATGGTAACTTATCCCTTTCCGACCGAGCTATCACGATCGTGCGGGTATAAAAGAGAATGTTCAAGCTTTTGAAAAATATTGATACCGAAGTAGCTGACTTGTACCAGTCATTATTTATATAAAAATGACTTTGTTTTTAAGCAGTTGCTAGCATTGATGCTGTTTAAGGCATTTTTTCGATAAAACTATAAAATTTAGTCTCGTAAACTTAAATCAGCGCCATCTAATAGCCAACTCTAATAGTAATTAAATGAGGCCTAATACAGGGCCGGTGTCACGTAGCAGAAAAACAAATTTGAAGCTTTATCAGATATAAAAAGTTCCTACATATTGGTCAATCATTGGTTTTGACAATATTTCTTGACTGTTTGGTTATTATTAGGGAAATATGTATTCAGCGCTCTTAAGACTAGTTTTTTTTTTTATTTATAGCGCTACTTGCCGTAGTGCCGTAGTTATTCATGGTTGAAATAATGTTATTAGCTCTTCAAAGGCTGATAGCCCAACCTCGATTTTTGCCGTGATCCCTTTAGCGAATTTATTTTTTTAGTGCAGCTCATAATAATAGTTAGTATGCGTTTAATGTTAGTGCTTTTGATAAACTTTTGAAACTGTCAAATCAAATCGAACAAAGAAGAGATTTTAAACTCGTCAGTCTCCTGGTCGTCCTGATTAGGAGTAAGTAGGTTTTTATCCTGTGTGGGAAGTATTTTGTGCATCAATTTGAGAAGTGAAAGGAGTGTGAGAGCAGGCCCTTCTAGAATTGGGAACGGGCCTGAGTGCAGGTTGCCACCGGAGCTATTGCGCAATATTAATGGGCCTGAAATCGCAGCGTAGCGTGTATGCTGTCAAAGCGTTCTTGATTGACAGGGGAAAATTTATACTGTCAAGCGTGTCACACGGCAGTTAGTTTCGGAATCAACGGCTGCCACTAGATGACGCGTTTTCCAACCAATCGTAATGATGCTATTACATACTGCTATAGCGTTTTCTTTAACTAATTTAAGTCGATCCGGCGGCGCAACGGTTAGGGAGCTAGCCTTTGGAGCTTCTGGGTTCGGGTTCGAATCCCGGTAAGGCATGGATGTTTGTGTTTGTCGAGTATATGCGGAGTACGTGCTCGTTAAATCTGTTGGGTCCGAAAGTCCTCCAAGTTCCCATACCAAAACGATACCTCTGGGGGTCACAAGTCAATTCTGGGGATCCTCTAGTTGGCCTCTGTTTCTAAAAATTAGATGGATCCACTTATGTGTGTGTGTTGTCTGTTGTGTCTGTCTTACTTGACGAAGGTTTATAAGCGGGTCTCTGACCAAGCACACAAACCCGAATATATATGTCTACCAACCAACCAATTTAAAATTGATAAATATATAAAAATGTATTCAAATGACGAGTGTTGATGAAAAAAAGAAAGAATAAAAAACCGGGATTACTAGATTGATAAGCATGAACGTTTGAAATATTCATTTTTAAATTTGTTCTTTATCGTTTACTTATTTTTCAGCAATTCGTTTTTGTTCAGAAATATATTTAATTATTTTCACAAACTTATGAAAAAAATTTCAAAATAAAATACTTTAAATCTGCAAATGAACCATGTAAAATTTATGTGAAATAATAATAAAATTCAATATAATTCAGAAATCAGGCCATTTTAATATATTTATTTTTTAAGACACATATGACGAAAAGAAATTAAAAAACAAATATTTTGTAGCTGGGAAAACATTCACAGTTACATTTTTACGAAACAAAATTTATAAAGTATATTTATTTTAATTATATAAGAATTAAGAGCAAACACTCAAATGTTTTATACACAGATGAAGAATAGAAATTAAAAGAAACAAAAAATATTTTGTAGCTGGGAAATCATTCAAAGTTATATTTTTATGAAATAAAATCTATTAAGTCTATTTAGCATACTTATAAAGCAATTAAGAGCAAATACTTCATACAATAAAGAGTGTTTCATACAATTTTCTTATATTTCCACACTCATTAGAAAGATATTCAAGAAATATAATGCATGAGGCATTGACTCACCCTGTACTTGATGAAAAGAATTGGAATTTCATAAAACATAGCATTAACTGAGTTTTAAAAGTTTACGATTAGTGGGCTTCATGGTAAGCTTCCTTATATTTTCAAACCTATCAGTATGTTTCCTGGCAATATTATCAATAACTGGCTTAATGAACTTTACACAAACAAGTTCAGCCATAACTTTACTATAGTCTGGCTTTGAGCAAAACTTATTAAAAATGTTTTTCAACTTATCTACAGCTTTGTTGGAGATGATTCCATAGGCACCTTTGTTTAGAACATGTTTAAAACTATAGTCACAGAACTCTTGAAGAACATTTAACATGTAAATTATACCTTTACTAGGATATTTTAAGGAACCCTGATCTTGATTTTTGACCAGCCTCAACAGTGGAGATGAACAGCTTGACGAGGTCAATTCTTGAGTACAATCCAAGCCCACTATCCTATCCAAGATCCAAGCATTTTTTTCGGGAACATTTGGTTCTAAGTCATGGCTGGCAAGATCTGGGGTTGAAACTGTAGAAGTCACAGGACTATCATGAATGTTTTCCAGTTTGTTCTTCTGCCGTTTTTTTGGGTGACACTTTTTGCATGTATTTCGGATAATTTTCAAAAACTGAGGGCACAGCACCGGGCTTTAAACGTTTATTTTTCAATGTTTTAACGTAATCTGTTCTTTTAAAATGCTTTTCACAAACAACAGATGACGGGGAAACACTATTAACTTGAAAGCCTTTCCTTGATATTTCCTTGATAAATGATATATTTCCCTTGAACGTACGATCAATCGAAAACAAAAAGGTAAACAAACGATGAAGGAGTTGGAAAAAGCGACATCTAGCAAACTGTCTGGATTCCACCAACCTAATGCTTTTTCCAACCATCTGAGACACTTGGTAGTAGAACTTTTCTCTCAATCAAGGACGCTTTGGTTTGCTAAACAGTGAAATATGTTAATGACGATTATTATGACAATGTTAAATTGGAAAATCAGTCTCACATAGTTCTAATACGTTATTTTAAAAATGAAAGTATCTGTGTAATAGAATTGTCTTACTTTCGATTACGTAAAATCAGTCTCACACAGATCTAATACGTTATTTTAAAAATAAAAGTATCTGTGTAAAAGAATTGTCTTACTTTCGATTACGTAATATGAAATGTAAGGTAATGAAAGTATTGCGATGGGGTCGAAAATCCGAAATGGAGATTTTGTGATAACTACGTTTTGGAAGGTCCAATATAATACAAAATTAAATTGGTTTTCGAACATTTGTCCGACTGTGTGTCTGTCTGTCTTAAACTACTCCACTTTTCTAAATAAAAGATTACTTCATATATAGTATACGAGTTCCCAATAACTTATAGTAAAGTTTTCGAGAAAATAGCGCAAGCGCAAAGAGAAGATGCCAGAGAACTTTTTTGGTTTTAAACTAACTGTTGACCCATTTTAATATGATTATATCAATCAATTAAAGATTTATTTTGCAAAAAAAAATATATGCGTTTGTGTATTTTTGAGTTTGGAGGATTTTTTTTTGGAATGTTTGCATGGAATTTTTTTAAATGAAATTTAAAGCATTACTTTAAAAGTCTTGTTGCGGGAGTATGATTTAAGTATCTTTAGATATTTTCCATGAATAAAAATAATTTACAAATATACCTTAAGATGGCGCTTCATTAGGCCCCGAAAGTGGCAGAGCATCAATTAAATTTAATGCGACGCGACTATCGTATACTATATGTTTTTGAATCAATATAAAATATAATACCCATTAACCTTTTTTATTGATGATAATATTTCGTGTATATAAAAAAGAAAAAAAGGAACAATTTAGTCATGCTGAGGGAACTAAAGGATGTTATTCTAAACAAAGGCATGTATGCCTTAGCATAAGTAAAATAGCATAAGTTGGCATGACTGCATGCAGACGTGTTGTAATCTAAGTCTGTAGTCTGCGTAGCTGTTGAAGCAGACGTATTTTCGCCAAAGTTACAAACGTTCAACAAAAAGTTATTAAAATTACAAAAATTACGTTTTAGACGTATTTACGCGATTCATTGTATTTTAACTTTGAAATGATGCTCATTTGAAAATATTTGGCTCCAAAATTATAAAATATAATCCCAAGCAGCAATTCTGACTTTTTGTATAATGCGAAGTTCTAAGGTTTTTCGTTTTTTGTAGAGCTCTAGTGATTCTGTTCTTATTTTTTTGTCTGGAATTACTTTTGTTTGGGTATTCGAATGTGAGTTTTCAAGGAATATTTTACCTATTAATTTTTTAATGCCAATTTCTTGCTGTGCTGTTGGTTGGTCAAATCATTTGTTAAAGAAAACTTGCATAGAAAAAGTTTATTTCAACTATGACTGTCTTTTTGTGAGCAAAACCGGAATAACCGAGAAATCGCAGGACATGGGAAAGTAAAAACAAGATCATACTTTTCTGTAGCATTTGTAATTTGGGCCATGAAAGTGGGTGTCAGACGGACTGAAGGATAAAATACTTTCCACTTTTTATGTTAAACATAGTGTGGAGGCCGAAATCGTTGTCGGTTATATATTCGAGCCGTGTATTGTTTTTAGTCTTTTTGAAAACAATTCTCCAGTGTAAACTGAACAAATATCAGGTATTTAAATTTTTACTGAACACACAAAAAAGACGATAAAATTAACTTGTACGAAGAAACACAGGGCAACAGAAAACCGAAGGTATCACTTATTGCGAAGTTCCACCTGCTTCAATGATATTGATACGACCTGCTCCAGTTTATGATGAGTGGCACTATCTTTATCTTTGTTGTTATTTGTACGTAGCTAACTGCAGACTGACTGCCTGTTTTGATAAATGAACGGGTACGCTTTTGAACTAAGTTTTGCTTAAGGTCACAGATTATTAAAATTATTTATATACAAAAAAATTAAAAACACAAAACAAAATAAATTAAAAATATTTTTATTCATATTCCATAAAATTAAAACAAATATACAGAATAAAAGATTTACAACTTTGTGTGACTTGGTCAGTTCTCGTAATTGGACCCAACGTTAACAAATAAATGGTTAAAACAAATAAAGTAAAACTTTGAAATGAAAACAAAACCTCCATTTAAATGAACGTCATATTTTAGGAGTCTAATGAATTTTGTTCATTTCCATTTAATGTGGACCCCATTATTTACAATCAACAGATGTATAGCGACCTAAATGCGTTCCAATCAGATATGGGTTCCACAGTTATCACAAAATTTTTAATGTATTTTCATTTTGAAAAACATTATAAGATGTAAAAGATATGTTAATATGGCGTTGAGCACCGAAAAGTCGTAAAAAAAAGTAAAGATGTAAATTTGCAATGGAGATATGTTTATCGAACTATGGGAAAGGGACACTAAATAGACGTTAGGTAAATAAATGTGTTGAAAAACCACAAAATATGTGTTGAAACTAGGATATGTGGAAAGACTAAAAAATTTATCAAACGAATAAGTGTTTTCACTTAAGACCATATTAGAAAAAAATATATGTTTTGAATTGAAATATCAGCATTTTTTTAAATTAAGAGTGTTGTTAATTGTAACATATAAAACACGCAATTTCGTGTTACCGTAAATTTATTTATTCTGTCAAAAAAGACGTCATTTTATGGGCCTTTTACGACCATTTTTCTGCAATTTCTGAAGGCACAGAGTTCTTTTAGAGTTTGTTGCAGACAAAAAGAGTAACCTGATCCATCGCAAAATGAATGGTACGTCACATTCTACAAAGCTACACAACTTCCAAATTATTCACACACACCACCAATTAACAGATTTGTCCATGTTGTTTCTTGAGTAGATGCAAAACAATCTTGTTAGTTTTCCGTCACAATTTCGCCCGGATCGTCTTCGTCGAGGAACGCTAGCGCCATCTTTAGGTCCCGGGTTGGAGAAGGGTCTTCGCTCTCTTCTTGGTCCATTTCTGACACGCTGCAAGAAACCAAGTGAATATTCAACAATAAGGAATTACAGCTACGTTCAAAATGTTTACTTATTTAGATTTTTTTTTTAGAAAAGTCTATCAGTAATCTGAATATGTAAATTTTCTGTTAAAAATGCATTTAAAGGTATTAGATTTTAAATCATGAAAAATAGCAGGAAATGCGATGCAATCAAAAGCAGATTACGATTGAATTGACATTTTAGTGCCAGGGACTATTATTGAACAAACTCAACTTCAACATTTTCAAAGAAAGCGCCGCCGATTTGTTTATGAATCAAGACATTATCTTCATTGGTAGAATATCAGGGTCTAAAAATATCATTATCAAAGAATTTCCTGTTTCAGATTGAAATAGATACAAGCCATTTAAAATATTTTCAATTTAATATTAAATAGGCCTAAGGAAAATATAATGAGGTTACTATTTAGCATGCAGTCAATTGAAAGCAAAAAAATGCTGTAATTCTCTATTGATTAAATGCTCATTGAAACAAAGACATAAAGCAAAATAGAATGAGCATATCACAGTAAAAAGAAACATAGGTGTGTATGTGAAATAAATTGATGGGATTTGGAAAATGAAAGGAACTTACCAATAACATCACACTTTGGCCTATTCCATATCGTAACCTTAAATTTAGTAAACTAAATCAGGTACAAACTGTTATAAATAGCAATAAAATAGCAGAAAGCAAAGCAGCTAAGCAAAGTAACAACAGCACGGATTTATTTTCAAAATATGTGTACATATGTGTGTACAAGTTGAGTTGTTTCCTGTCTTCTCCACAACACTTCCTTCACATGTCACAACTCACACTTAATGAAGATATAAGAAAAACACATTAAGACAAAGAAAAATACATTAAGACATAGAAATCAGTCCCAAGATTTTTCTTAGTTTATTGAACCTTGCAGCAGGCAAGGTTTTGTCATTTGTCCGCGATTTGTTCTTCTCCTGGAACATGAACGATGTTGAGTTCACCTTCGAGAACATTTTCTCGAACAAAATGGTATCGGACATGGATGTGTTTTGATCTCTTGTGAAACTCAGGATTCTAGCCAACTTCACTGCACTGGCACTGTCAACGAAAAGAGAAAGACAGCCCTTGATGTCAATGATGTCCTTAAACAGTCGTTTTAGCCAAACAGCTTCCTTCGCAGCTTCACTCGCAGCAATGTATTCTGCTTCGGTAGTTGATAGAACGACACTTCTTTGCTTTTGGCTTAACAAACTTACAGCGGCACCCGAGTACTGGACACTACTCCTGACCTCGAACGTCTTGCCTTGGTATATCAGGCAAAGTCAGCATCACTGTATGCTTCCAACTCCTCTGACTGCTTATCTGCCTGATAGAGCATCCAAAATGAACAGTCCCTTTAAATACTTTGAAAATCCTCTTAACGGCATACCAATCCGAAGACTGTATTTTCAGACACTCAGACACAATGCTGACGGGCATATGCCAAGTCGGGTCGTGCTAGTGACGGTGTAGGGACTAAGTACATCACGGCCTTGCACTAAACGGTCTTGGACCGATACAGGAACTAGATTAACATTGTTCACAACTCCACTCAGTCTGGTTATGTTCATTCCGAGAAATTGATTTAAGTCGCCTGTTGTGATTTTGATAACTGACGAAGTAGATACATAAACTCCTCCACTTCAACCTCGTTAGTCCCAGAACAAGTCCATCATAAACGTAGATGACAACGATTAGTTTTGTGCCTTTGTGTTGTTTCACAAACAACAATCCATGGATCCGAGTCACTGGCTTTCAATCTTTTGCTTCTTCATAAAGTCCACAAAACACTGATTCCATAACGGGGTGCTTGTTTTAGACCATACAAGCTCTTTTGAAGCTTGCACATTTTCCCGCTACAGTTATCAAATCCTTCTGGTTGCAGCATAAACACTTCCTCCTGAAGAGTGCCATATAAGAATGTGGTTTTCACATCAAACTGTTGTAGAAGCAACCCTTCCTTGCAGTTACAGACAGAACAGACCTTCACGTGTCGTATCGAGCTACCGGACTGAGCGTCTCGTCCTTGTCGAAACCAGCTTTCTGTGCGTAGCCTTTTGCTACCAGACGAGCGCGATATCTATTAACAGTTCCATCAGGTTTAAATTTCTTTCTAAGCACCCACCTACATTGATGGCTTTAGAACCATTTGGTTGGTCGACTAGTTCCCAAGTTTTATTCTCATGCAAAGCATCCATTTCTTCCTAGGCAGCTAGCCACAAGTTCTTTTCATCAGAGGAAACAGCTTCTGAGTATGTAGATGGATTTTCAGAATCTCTACTGTAACAGCACTTGCAAAAAGAAATTCTCCTGTTTTCATCCAAGCAGGTACATCTTTCAGATTGTCGAACTGTTGGCTCATCTGTAAGAACATCTAAGGGTCTACCAAAACATCTTTTCTGCATTTGAGTCTTCGTCCACTTGAGTTGATCTTCTCGAGTCTTCCTCCACTGAAACAGAAGTGTGCGGAGTCGTTCTGGTTTGAAATCCACATATCATGATTTGATTATCTTATTCATAGAAGCACTGGATTTGATGACCATCCTTTTCATTTATATAGCCCAAAAAATGTCCTGGGACACTTTTGTTGTCAAATTTGCGTCCAAAGTTCTTGGGTATGTGTGCATAGCATTCTGTTCCAAACACTCGTAAATGATTCAAGCTAGGGGCCAATTTGCCAGTCCAGAGCTCATGTGGACTAATATCTTCTTCTGAAGATACACCAGTTCGATTAAGTAGATAAGCTGCTGTTTCACATGCATGAGCCCACAGGGATCGAGGAAGCTCAGACACTGAGAGCACAGAACGAGCAAGTTCCACTGTCGTTTCCCTCTCCGCAGCCCCATTCTGTCCTGGTTATAGGGTATGCTTAAGGTTAGAGCAATACCTTCTTCAGAAAGAACTTGACGAACTTCACTACAGTCAAATTCTCTTCCACCATCACAACGCAATGATTTCACAACATGGCCAAGATTAGAAGCTTCATTGAGAAACATACGCAGACAAGAACTGACTTCACTTTTATGTTTAAGAAAAGAAAATCTTACGATATTTGCTGCAGTTATCTTTAAAACACACAAAATATTTTGCACCATTCAAAGACTCAACTGACATGGGTCCATTTACATCGGCATTTATTACTTCACCCACTGATTCAGCTCTGTAAGGTCGTGGTTTGAAAGACTTTTTGTGAGCTTTACCAAGAGCACATCCATCACAAAACTCACTTGTTGAAGCATAAGGCACACGAATGTCCATTTTATCCAATATTTTTCGAACTTGACGTTTGTTCTGGTGACCCAGACGCTCGTGCCACAGTTGCAAAGTTTCATATGCTGTTGCTACACTTATTTCAGCTGGACATGCAGGACATCAATACTAAACCATAAAAATAAACTGAAACTGTAAAATGACTTTCAGAATTACTTCAAGTCCATAGATTTAAAGAGTTGGTAAATTCTTTCAATCAATACCCGAGACGATTTAGCATTAATGCAAAACCCTCTCAGTCAATAGCGATTGGCCATGCATCATGTGTTCATCAAACTGATGTACTGGAAAAACATGTCATGCTTTCAAGGTCGTCAAGACTGTCTGGGCAGATCACATGAGTTAAAATTCTCCAACCCAACCCTCAACAATATCTTCTTGCAAAACTCAAAAGTTGGATGTAATTTGCTTCTGCTATGGAAGTTGAGGTTGAAGAAAGTATCTTCAACTTGGTCAACCCCACACAACCTGGTTGATCAAACCTAGTGAAAATCATTGATGAACACACATAAATTTGCACCAAACATGATGACGAAGTTCTAGTTATGGCTGCAGAAAATAGAATATGCGAGCAACCCTTTATTCAACGCTGGCAACCCTTTGTTTAATTCAGTGAAGTCAAAATAAAAGTTGAAAATCTGTCTAGTTCCATCACGGGCTGGGTTGAAAAAATAAGCAACCATTCATTCAAAACTGTCAACCTTTTGTTCAACTTAGCTAAGTCTAAATAAAAGTTGAAGATTTATTGCGTCGAGGGTTGGGTTGAAAGAATGAGTGTCCGTGTTATATGTTCTTTAGTAGAGCCTTCATCTAGTGAGTTTAGGTTCCACCCACATTGTCAGCACATGGGCTGCGATGGCAGAAAGGTCTATGTAGTCTGTTGTTTATAATGAAGTAGTATCTCTTCGTTGTGACAAAAGCAGCAATCTATGTTTCTGACTGGTTCAAATACTAGGTTTGATCAACCAGGTCGTGTGGGGTTGATCACGTTGAAGATACTTTCGTCAACCTCAACTTCCATAGCTGAAGCAAATTGCATCTAACTTTTAAATTTTACATTGAAGATATGGTTGAATTGACGGTTGGGTTAGAGAATTTTCGCTCTTGTGATCTGCCCTTAACGTAGACAGAGTCTTGACAACCTTGAAAGCATGACATGTTTTCCCAGTACATCAGTTTGGTGAACACATGACGCATGGCCAATAGCTATTGCCTGAGTGGGTTGTGCATTGATGCTAAATCGTCTTGGGTTTTGATTGAAAGCATTCACCAACTCATCAAATTTATGGACTTGTAGTAATTCTGAAAGTCATGTTATATGCCCTTTAGTAGAGCCTTCATCTAGTGACTTTAGGTTCCACCCACCTTGTTAGCACATGGCCTGCAATAGCTGATGGTCTGTGCCGTCTGTTGTGGGCAGTTGACGGAACGGCCTGGGAATTGGAATCGTGACCTTGTTCGCTGGCCGTGCTTCCCCTCTTGCCCACCAGTCTCGGATGATTTAGAGTTGTGTTGTTCGATGACTGATGATCCACGTTGTCTCGATCCACACTGTTGTGTTGGTTGTGTCTGCCAGGAAATAAGACGTTAGGTTGATGTAATCAAAGTTGACATTCCACATAAATTTCTGGATGTCTGCACTAAGAAATCCCGCATGTAGTTTTAAAAGCTATGTTCATTGTTTAAATGACTGCATCAGACAACAAAAATAACTTCAGTGGATATTTTACAAACAAACTGAACTACAATAGCAACAGTAAAAGCTAACGATAGTGACTACCATTATTCGAAAACTCTTCTACCATATTTGGTTATTGAAAATGTATCCGTTCTTGGGCATTTTTCAGTTTGTATACCAAGACACATATAATTTGGAAACTAGATCCTGATATCCAAAGCAAAAAACCTGCTTGGAAAATGCAGGTTTACATACCATACTTATACATATCACATAATCATTACGCTTACTAGAACAGATATTTGTAATCAGCTTGAAAAGAAAACAGCGAAGCAGTCTCAGTAAACCAGTCTAGGGACAAAAGGTTCCCCAAGGTCGAGTGAGTTACTTCTTTTTTATACTACTGTTTTCGTTGTTATCTAGAATACTAATAGAAATGCAGTGGTAAATCAGCAGCATCTAGCGAATGGATGATATATTGAGGTTGCACATGTGGTAACCGTCACCCAATAGTATCATATGTAGTATTTTATGTCTTTTACAAGGCGTCTTAACTCACTTGTTGATGAGACTGAAGTACCCATCCCCGAACAAGGAGTAACTGGACACTTTCCGGTGGTTAGGGTTGTCATACAGCTCAGCATTGAAAGGCTCCGTTCTGCCATAACTCTCGCCTAAAGGCCTAAAAACATTGGTTAGGTTAGCTTGAATTATCGTTTCATTAGAGCTACATGAGGGCTATTGGCGACGGGCGTAATAGTTTAGAACCACAGTCAAGTGACGAGCTGACACCTGAGTAGACACCCAACGCAATCAATAAGGGCAACATCGTACGCAGCGTTGGGACTTTGAAGCATATTTAACGTGCATTCCCACTACGCAGGGTATTATTCGTTGGACATTTTTAGATGCTCAGGCTTTTTATAGATCGGCAGTTATTTCGGCAATGCCCGGACCCGAACCTGGTACCTTCCGCATGCAAGGCAAATGCCTTAACCAACTGGGCTTCCCAGCCCCCTGAAAACATTGGAAGAATTAATAAACAGCAGTAGCCTCTCTTTAATTAGAAAGATTTGAAGCAAAACCTCCCTGATATTACAAGAGCATTACAGAGTGCAAATGAGGCCTGGGGCGCAACTAGAAAATTTTCTGGGTAGGGGGGGGGGGGGGGGGGGGTTCAATTTTTCAATATATTTTCAGTTAATTTTTTTAAAATTTAATTAATTATTTAATTAAAAATATTTAATTAAAATTAATTATTTAATTAAAATTAATTTTTTAATTAAAATTAATTATTTAATTAAAATTAATTGTTTAATTAAAATACTTATTTAATTAAAACTAATTATTTAATTAAAAATAATTGTTTAATTAAAATACTTATTTAATTAAAATTAATTATTTAATTGAAATTAATTATTTAATTAAAAATATTAAATTAAAATTAATTATTTAATTAAAATCAATTATTTAAATAAAATAATTATTTAATTAAAATTAATTATTTTATTGAAATTAACTATTTAATTAAAATTAACTATTTAATTAAAATTAACTATTTAATTATAATTAACTATTTAATTATAATTAATTATTTAATTCAAATTGATTAATTGAACCCCCCCCCAAATTGATTTGGAGGGGGGGGGTCAATTTTTCAATATTATTTTTCAGTTAATTTTTTTAAATTTAATTAATTATTTAATTAAAAATATGTAATTAAAATTAATTATTTAATTAAAAATAATTGTTTAATTAAAAATACTTATTTAATTAAAATTAATTATTTAATTGAAATTAATTATTTAATTAAAAATATTAAATTAAAATTAATTATTTAATTAAAATCAATTATTTAAGTAAAATAATTATTTAATTAAAATTAATTATTTTATTGAAATTAACTATTTAATTAAAATTAACTATTTAATTAAAATTAACTATTTAATTAAAATTAACTATTTAATTATAATTAATTATTTAATTCAAATTGATTAATTGAACCCCCCCCCCAAATTGATTTGGAGGGGGGGGGGGGGGGGTCAATTTTTCAATATTATTTTTCAGTTAATTTTTTTTAATTTAATTAATTATTTAATTAAAAATATGTAATTAAAATTAATTATTTAATTAAAAATAATTGTTTAATTAAAAATACTTATTTAATTAAAATTAATTGTTTAATTAAAAATACTTATTTAATTAAAATTAATTATTTAATTAAAATTAATTGTTTAATTAAAATTAATTATTTAATTAAAATTACTTATTTAATTAAAATTAATTATTTAATTAAAAATATTAAATTAAAATTAATTATTTAAGTAAAATTGATTAAATAAAATTAATTATTTAATTCAAATTGATTACTTAAAATTAATTATTTAATTAAAATTGATAAATCAAAATTAATTAATTAATTAAAATTGATTAATTAATAATTTAGTTACAATTGATTAATTAAAATTAATTATTTCAAATTACAATTCATTTTAATTAAAATTATTTAAAAATATTTCATGGTAATAAATGGTTTTACTATTAATTTATTATTACTAATTTAGTTTTCATTTCACAAAACTAATGATTGTATTATTTAATAGATAATTAACGTTTTATTTTTTAAATAAAAATTAGTGTAATGGGAATATTTCTTATGACGTCACACTCTTTATATTGCGATTTCATTGGTTTTTTCGTTTTCTTTGACAAAGTGTTGAAACAAGCTATAAATAACCAATGAGGTTATTTATAGCGTTACGCGCTCCGAACTGAGATTTCATTGGTTGCTTTGTTTGACAAAGTGTTGAAACAAGCCCATAGGAATAAATCAATATCAGGAACAAATCAATGGGGTTGTTTCACGTCGGATCTGGCAAGAGCTCCATAGTTTGTTTTCATTTTTCTCGAATTACTTTTGTTTTGGTATTCGAACGTGAGTTTTCTAAGAATATTTTGGTTGCAATTTTTTTAATACCAACCAATTTATGTAAAACATGTTTTAAATATTAAAAAAACAATTAAAATTTAATAAAAACAGAACAAAGTAGCCTTTCCTGGATTTATATTTAGCTCAGACAAAAACAGTAAAAAAAAGAGAAAAATAATCACCGCAGTTCCCTGCAAACTATCATATCATCAGATACTTTTTTGTGGTTTTAAGAATGAAAAATAGCTATTAAAAAAAGCATTCTACATGAAAGCCTACATGTAACCAGTCTAAATATATTTTTAAACTGAAAATATTACACCAAAATATTGCAAATCATAATGAAATGAAGGTTTATTATAGTTTAGTTTGAATTATCGTCGCACTAAAGCTACTCCTGGGCTATTGGCGACGGGAGTCGTAATTTAGAACCACAGTCAGGTGATGAGCCGACATATGAATAGGCACCCAACGTAACCGTTAATTGCGACATCGTACGCAGCGTCGGGACTTTGAAGCATATTTAACGTGCACTCCCTCTACACGGGGTATTATTCGCCGGACACTTTTGGCTGCACGGGCCGTTTATAGTTCGGCAGTTATTTTGGCGATGCCCGGACCCGAACCTGGGACCTTGAAGGTTATTATAGAAAAGTATCACTATCTGAATATTACAAGTCATAATTAAATTATCAATAAAGTCTCATCTCATCAACCGGAATGCGCTCTTGGAGCGGAGGCTGGAACTATAGAAATTAAATTTATCATCTCTCATATACATCTCTCCCAATATTTATTCACTCCGCGCCAGTCGTTAAAATTCCACCTTTATAAATATTGTAAGTTCAGCAACTTCACACAAAATTTTAACGTATTACATATATTTATATATTGTACAATATCTTTATCTTTTGACATCCTCCTCTTATGAAACGTGATCGTACAATGTTTTCCGGAGAAAAAGCGCGAAAAGCTCCTGCTTACACTTAATTTTATTAGCATAATAATTACCTTAAAAATAAAACGATGGAACGATGCACGTGCGAGTAGAATTTCTTTGATTTCAGAGTAAAATCGTCGACATAAAGACACCACTCCACCACACTTTATTAACAAAGAAAGAATTCATTTCCTGTAAAATTGCGCAATATCGTGACCTTTACAGATTTGTGAATACACCATATTAAAGCAACTTATAAAAAAACGACAAAAAAGAAGAAAAAATCGGTACCACACATCATTTTATCAGAAGCCGCGCGCTTTTTTTCGAAATATATATAGTAAGAAATATATATATAATAAGGAAGTCACAAAATTCAAATCCCTTTACAATTCATTCAGTATTCCAAGTACAAATCTGATAGTATCATTCACATCATTATCATCATCATCATATTTGTCACGACAGCTCAGGGTGAGCCAAGGCCTTCTGCTGGAGACTCCTCCAAGACAACCTACTCTTGGCCTGGGTCTTCCAGTTCTTTACTTTTAGGACTTTAAAATCCGACTCCACAGAGTCAATCCATCTTAGTTTTGGTCTACTTCGTCTTCGTCTTGTGAGAGGTTTGGCAAAAAATACCTTTTTGACTGGGTTTTCATCTTTCATGCGTATTATATGCACAGCCCAGTTCATCCTATTTATTTTTATAGTTTTAATGACATCAGGCTCTTTAAACAACCTATAAATCTCAGAGTTAGTACGTCTTCGACAAGCGCCTTTCTCCCTGACGCCACCAAGAACGCTTCTCAGAACCCTTCTCTCAATATATTTGCAATTCATATTAGGACCGTGCCTTATGCTAGGAGTTTTGTAAACTACCTAATAGCTTAGTTTTTCTGGAGAGGAAACAAGATATCAAGATGGAGCGAAGTCCAAAGAATGCCTTATTGGCCAGTGATATGCGATTCTGGATTTCAGAAACAATGTCATTCTTGTTGTTAACAAAAGATCCTAGGTAAGTAAAACTGCTAACAGTTTCAAATGTATGAGAGCCGATTTCCAAATGATTGAGTGTGTCATTTGATGGTGTTTTTTGTAAATGCATATATTTGGTTTTGGAGTCATTAATTACCAGTCCCATTTGATTTGCAGCTACCGCCAAAGACAAAAAAGCTTCCCTCAAGGCTGGGACGCTCCTTGCAACAATATCAATATCATCAGCATAGGCCAAATGCTGAACTGATTTATGAAAGAAAGCACACCTTGTGTTAATATTTGCATCACGGATAGCCTTTTCCAGTGCTATATTAAAAAGAAGGCATGACAGTGAGTCACCCTGTCGAACACCGTTACTAACACTTAAACTTTCAGAAAGGGCACCCTTGAATTTTATTTTACATTCGGTGTCACTCATAGTACACATTACAAGTCTCATTAACTTGCTCGTAATTTTAAATTCATACATTGCATCCAATAGATGCCTTCTGCTTACACTATCAAATGCTGACTTGAAGTCTATAAACAGGTGATGAGTGTCAATACCAAACTCCATTGATTTTTCAATAATTTGACGTAAACAGAAAATTTGGTCGGCAGTGGTTTTCCATTTCTAAACCCTCATTGATAGCTACCGATTTCTGAATCAATGAATGGTTTTAGTCTCATAAATAGAATATTAGAAATAGAAGGATTTTATAGCATGTGCATAGAAGGCTGATGCCTCTATAGTTGGAGCATAATATTGGGTCTCCTTTCTTATGGATAGGGCACAAAATACTAATGTTTCACTCCAGAGGTAACTTTTCAAAGTTTCAAATATTTACAATTAACTTATACAGGTGCTCATATAGTTGTGGGCATCCATTTTAAGCAGCTCTGCAGAAATAAGATCATGTCCTGGTGACTTGTTATTTTTAAGTTTATTGATTGCTAATTTAATCTCGTCCGCCTCCCCCCCGTTCTGGGGGTGGAATAATTTCATCATCATTGAAATCCACTGAGTTGCGTCGATGGTTCTCTCTTGTATCCTCTGAATTTAAGAGATTGTAAAAATGCTCAACCCATCTACTAAGGATTTCTTGTTTGCCAGCCAGAATTTCACTCTTTTATTTCGACATAGAGTAGAGCTTGGTTTAAAGTCAGAACGACTGCGATTAACCTTTCGATAGAATGCTCTGCATTCGTTAATGGTTTTTAGATTTTCTATGTTTTTTAAGTTTTCCTCTTCTAAAGCTCTTTTCTTTGATTTATGAAGTATTTTTTCCTCTTTTCTGGCTCTTTTATATTCATCCGAGTTATGTCTGGTATTTATTTGCAGCATTTTTTACATGCTTGGTTCTTCTTCTTAGTATGTTCGGTACACTCATCGTCATAACAGTCTTTGTACCTTTACTGTGTTTAGTGTTGCCAACAGTAGCTTTAGTTGCATGCGAAATACTTTGCTCAATTTCTCTCCAATAGTTATCCATAGAGTCACAGTCACTTTAATAAATGTTTTTCTAGACAGTCAACATATTCCTTTCTTGTTTTTTGATTCTTCAGTTTTTCACAATCAAAGTGTTTTAATGGGTCTACACCCGTTTTTTCTTGGCATTGGAGAGCCTTTCTAATTTTGGCAATAATCAGGTAGTGATCTGAGTCGATATTAGCACCTCAATATGTTCTAACAACCATTAGGTCAGAGCAATGTCTGTAATCAATTAGTACATGATCAATTTGATTTGAACTGATCCCATTAGGTGCTTTCCAAGTTTCTTTATGAATTAACTTGCGACAAAATAAAGTACTTCCAACAATCATTCCATGTGCCACAGCAAAATCGACGAGCCTACTGCCATTGTCGTTTATCTGATCATGAAGGCTGTATCTACCAAGAACTGACTTGTATTCTGGTTGCCCGACTTTAGCATTAAAGTCACCAATAACAATTTTTACGTCATTTCTTGGACACTCACTATAAGTTAAAGATAAATTCTAATACAATGTTTCTCTTTCTCCGTCAGATTTTTCTTCTGTGGGAAGACAACACAAAAGACTATAATTTTAAAAAAAAGAATCATTCACAGAAATCTTTAATTCATTTTCAATTCACACAAGTAAAAATATGATAAGCCTAGCCATATATTTAAGCCCCAACTATATATTATTGCTTATTTTATAAAGAGGAAATAAACAATAATTTTTTTATATAAATTCATCTTGTAATTGAATAGGTGAGTGCAGATACCACTTTAGTCAAAAAAAATCCGAAAACTCGTTTTCAATGAAAATAAACGTAGAAAGGCAAGATGCGTGTTGGGTGAAAAATTTACGTTAGTCTGTTGAGTAGTTACGTAAATACAGGACGTTTGTTTCGAGTGTTGAGTGCAAAAGGAGTGGAGGAGTTATTACGTTTTTTCTCCCTCCTGAAATTTTTTTAATTTGTGACTGACGTTGTTTCTGCACTCACCGATTCAATTATAAGTTCTCTGAAAGTTAGTTTAAGCTATGTTTAAGTCTTCGCAAATTTGTAACCCCTGCCTCAGTGGGAAACCAGACAATTATCTCAGATGTTCCCGGAACTAGAGGAATCCCAAGTGTTTGACGTGTTAATAACCCTAAATTAACGCCTACAAAAGAATATATTATGTACTCGCCCAAAAGAAAGTTACAGGGTGTTTTACTTATTTTGCGACCTTGGTGTAAAGCCACGAGACTTCATTGCTGTATTTATTTTTGTCTTGCTTTAGCAAGAAACTAGCTGACATTTTTATCGAAAATTAGCTAAAACATAAAATACATTTATAAAAAAATGCAGTATTGTATTCAAGACACAAATAGAGCAATTAAAATCGAAAAAATAATCTTATTATTTTATTGTGTAATACACTAATAATACATGCATACAATTATTAATTCAATTAATATAGTGCATTTGGAGTGGTACATACTACCTAAAAATTAAGAAAATTATTAAGGAATAGCAATTAAGAACAAGTTACAAAAGCTATTTAGAAGCAATTTCCGCTTTTTTTTAAAAAACGTTTGTCGTCATCATTTAAAAATTTTGTTTTGTTTCTGAAGAAATATACTGCTGCTTTCCATTCATTTTGAATGAAAATCAAGAAATGCTAACCAATTCTAATTTCATATGTCCTTCACCGTTGACCTCTGTAGAGAAACACCTACGCTTTTCATGACGAAATGGATAATCTGACATGTGTCGATTAAAACTGACGAATCAAGGATGATCTCGTGATTTTCTCACAACCAGAAGTAGAAGAAATTAATTTTCAGAATGTTCGTTGCCGGTATTTTATGTTTTGTTTCATTTGTACTCCAAACTTTGAATTACTAAGGGAAAAGAAGTCAAATCCTGAATTTTTTGTTCGGGTTAAGCGGAACTTCGCCTAAAGCGACTTCGCGTTAAGAGTTTTTTTAGCATTAGCTCAAAGCTTTATGGGCCGGGGAAAAGCTTTCAGTTCGTGTTAAGCGAGGTCGCCTTATCGAGGTTCAACTGTATTAGAATTCACAAAATTTAAAAGGCCCTCAACACCATATAGGTTAATTTTTGGGTGTCACATTTAATTTAGTCATTCACCACTTACACAGAAATAAAAAAAAAATATTACAAATTTATTGATGGTCTTAGATGAATTCTTAAAATAATGAAAAAAAAAGCTTAAACTTTTTTTTATAAAGTGTTCTTACTTATTCATAGGAGGTTGAGATAATTGATAGCAGCAGCATCGAGACATGATCTTCTGAAATCGCGAGTAGGGGGCGATCTCTGGTTCTGTAGTTTGGTCTTCCACATCATAGTACGTAACCATTTGTTCCTTATGAGGAATTCTGAAAATATATATCGAAAGATAATGGTGTATATTTTTAGGTACAATAACAGTAGTGTAAGTATAGGGGGTTGGGGGTTTTAGCCTCCTCAAAGTGAAATAACATTGCATTAGATATAAAAAAAAATTAATAATACTTTTTGCATAATAAACATATTTTAGTTATTTGAAATGGATAGCTAATGTATTTAAATTAATTATAGCTAATAATTAATAAATTTTAATAATTTCAATGAATAATTAATCAGCTTCATTAGTTAAAAGGGCTGAAAATAGATCTTAGCCCCTCCCTTTGAGATCCGCCACAGCACAATAGTAATAAGTAAGTTTAGTACATTTTTGACTGAAAATGAAATGTAATTACCGAGGGCCCTTTATTACGGAAATTTCTACTACTTTACATTTATTTCATATCCAGTGGGTATATATTTTGGCTTCACTATACGGGCCCATTTTCAATCTAAGATCTATTTCAAATTTTTAAATATCATTTACATTATTTTAAAGAGCAACTTATATATCTCCATGGATCTTGGAGGATTAATGAAGTATTTTATGCATCCAGGACTCTACTGTGCAAAGCTAGGCATACATGGGGGGAGGGGGGACTTTGTGCGTCAAATCTAACCGGAAATACTTTCTAATCCTTGATTGGTGCCCCATGCCCAAGTGACATGCAAGTTTTGCCCCTGCATTTATCAAAAGAATCACAGAGGAGAAAATAAATTCCAGTCAGGCTCAACAGACCAAGACCAAGTCCCTCCGTGCACACCTAGCTTAAGAGCCGTTTAATCATTATTATTATTATCTCAAATAATAATTATTATCAAATCCCAGTACAACAATCTTATGACAACGTTCAGAAACTAATTGACACGTATGTCAGTTATATTTTAGTTTTTGCCTGAAATCTCAAATTTTATTGATTTTTAAACCAAATTATTTATGCAAAATTTGTAAAGCCTAAAGAGTACTACAACATTTGTTCTTGAAGATTTGTCCGACGAGCACAAGTAATTGCAAGATATTATGGATTCAGAGCAAGATTACATGTACTTAAGGGTGAAGGTTTTTAAAGGGGGATAAATTTTGTTTAAAAACAGTTGCGCTATATTAAGAGCTTGTCAGGTCATGTGCTTAGAAATCTCTATCGGATTGCATATATTACTCACATCATGTCCATGGTGGACCCTTTGTAGTTGGGTATCTTGTGCACAAGGGACTCCTCTGTGTACGGGATCTCAATGGTGGACTGGCCCCAGTGGATGTCGCGGCCCAGTTTGGGAAGCTGACCATGCATCGTATCCACAATGACGTAAGACACCTGGCGAGAGAAAACCACTTGAGTATCGTCATTTAACCCATTAACGACCCATTTGTGAACACCTTAACACACCTTACTTAGTAATTACTAAATAAAAACTATAAGTTTAAAAAATGTGCTACTGTTGCATTTTATTTTGTTCTATATAAATTGTTCAGATATAAATGGTGTTCATTTGCCTTATATTTTGCTTGTTTAGGAAAACTTAATAAAGAAATATAAAAAAACCAGGCAACCACAAAATCCAGCATATAAACCCATCACTAGGGGCTGGGGAGCCCAGGATGCTCTCGCGCGAGATATCCCACCGGGTCTGATCCAATCCACCGCTCGCCCTTGCGGGAGCCCTGCCAGGATTCACCGTACCCTTGCGGACGGCAGACCCTCATCCCTAGCGGCTGCTATGCTTCTTCCTACTTTCGCCACCTTGACCCAGACTGAAGGCCTACAGCGGGACATCGTTCTTTGCTTAGTTGGCAGCTACCAAATCAATACCTTTGAGGGTGACAAGTTAATTCTGGGGATCCTCTAGTTGGCCTCTGTCTCTAAAAATCAGATGGATTCACTTACGTGTGTGTGTGTTGTGTCTGTCTTACTTGACACAGGTTTATAAGCGGGTCTCTGACCAAGCACACAAACCTAAATATGTCTACCAACCAACCAGTCTTACTCGAGAAATTAAACCTGGAAGAGGAGGGGTTAACAACCCATTTGTAAATACCATTAACATTTTCCTTACCAAATAAATTTTTATTTTTAAGTTTTAAATATCGATTTTCGTGAACCTTAATTTGTCCTACATAAATTGTTCAGTTATAAATTCTTCATTTGCCTTATATTTTGCTTATTTAGATAAACTTAAGGAAAATATAAAAAATATGCCAATTTTTTCATGGCCAATTTTCTTGCATCACGGAGGAACGCGGTCAGACCAACCGTTGACCACCATACCACTTCCCTCCCATATCGTCACAAGTTTTTTACTCATCAGTGATTGGTGTTGTGTATCAACGGGACATCTAAGTTCTGGCCACCATATTATAAAACTTTTTGATCACACGGTTACATTCCAAACGAACTTTTATCAATTGGGTTGACACTGAGTGGGGAGCGCCCTTCATGTCCAGTGTGACAGTAAATAGTGATATGGTAAATGAAAATGAGCGTAATTTCAGCTGAGGAATACACAGAGAGTATGATTAGAGCTAACAGGCTCGCAAGGCGCATGGTTTCATAGATGGATTGAGAGTACATGATTGGTTAGGTTTTTTTACAGAGTTTTATGAGGTTTTTTTTAAAAAAAAATTTAGTTTCATGATTTTCTTTTCAAATTTTCTTAGATGTTTTTGTTGGCCTGATGGTTACATTCCACGTGGGAATATAATATAATAACTGATGAGAACCTTCCTCTGACGTTAAGGTGAGGTGATGTTTGGGGGCGTTTCAGCTGACTGCATCTCTCCGTCTATGGCCAGCTCTACCGAGTCATTGAAACAAAAATGAAAATAAACAAACTATGCTTTTCTAAACTAAAGTACAACCTAAGTAGGGGCCTGACCTGTAGGTTCCGATCGATAAACCAGTTGGTCTCAAAATCATCATCGTCCTCCCCAAATGGATTAATAAGCTGCTCGGCCACCTGGAAGGTAAAAAAAGAAATCACTCTGACAAGCCTGGACCATCTACTTAAAACTCAGATAAGAAAAAATGCGAAAGTCCTATTCAGACCTCAGGGGAAATTAAAAAAAATTACAAAACAAAAGATCATAGTAAAAAAAGAGCCTTAAAAATAAAATTATAAAAATCAAAGACGTAGATGCTTTGGCAACCCATAATAGGATCATCACTTCAATAGAATTTTCTTTGTTTTTATATTAACTGTTTTTGTTGTTAACTAGATTACTGGTAGAAATGGAATGGTCAATCGGTGTCATCTAGTGTGAATGTTATTTTGAGGTTGTGCGTGTGGTAAACCACCACACCACTCACCTCCTAGACAACGAGGTACGAAAACGTGCACAAGCCGGTTGTGATGTATTGAGTTGAGTTGCATGCAGTGTTGAGTGAATTTGCAGGGAGTGAACAACCACGGTTAAGCGCATCGTCGGAGGAGCATCGTTAGAGTGTGTGACGATCACGTCCAGATCACCAGCTATGGCAGATCTTATTGACCGCTACATATTGATTATAATATAAAATAATCATGATGTACTTTGGAGTAAAAACTCAATGTATAAAAAAACAAAATAAAATATAAATTTAGACATTTGTCGAAAATGTCAGTCTGTGGAACAGGTTTACAGTGCCTATACTCCGATTCCCTCTACCTGATCCTCCTTCAACCCTATTAGTTGGTTAGTACATACATTTCCGGTTTGTGTGCTTGATCAGATGCTTAAGCTTATAAACCTTCGTCAAGTAAGACAGATGCAGACAGAATTTTTACTGACACAGAGAGAGGTAGTACACCCAGGGCGAAGGCAGGAATCAAACCTGCTCACGGTACAGTGCATAAACTATTAGTGTAATGGGCTGCAATCAAACCCACTAAGCCACCCGGGCCCTTCAACCCTTACCTTGAGCCATCCGAGGAAGAAGAAGAACTGGAGGAATGTGTAGACAGGAAAATAGAGGTCAACAGCATGACCTTTGTATCCTTGAGCGGGGTCTAAGAACTGTCGACCAATCAGGCACGTCACAAAGAACAGGTGCGTCAGAAGGGTCACCACCTGTACATCAGTGTATGGAAAAAGATACATTAGATATTGTATCAACTAACATAGAGTCGTATCAACCTTGGCAACACGCATTCACCAAGGACATTTTAGTGAACGAATTGCAGATTGCTATTGATCAAGAGAGCACTAAATCGGCATTAACATCTCAAGAAGAAATTACCGTTGAAGAAATGAAAAAAACTAAATCAATAAAATGCACACTACCATCTATTTTACAGCAGCCTTCGCCCCCTTTAGATAAGGCTACTGTATTGTTAAAGTTACATCTAACAATTTTCTATCCCACAACCGTAAAGTAAGCGAGAAAAACGACAATGCGCGTGTAGTGGCCGTATACCGCATCACTTGTGGAAACATCGCGCTAGTTTCGTACATTGTTTCCTTTAAAATTTTGTTCAATGTTTGTACGCTGAATATTATATCATAGTTCTGAAGTTGATTAGTTTTTAGCTTATTTTATCAGGATGGAATGTATTTTACGGTGTGGTTTTTTTTACAATTGCTATTTCTGACAGAATCCATGAATCCACTTGGAAAAAAAAGGTCACATCATATACGAAAAACAAGTAGGTCTGTAACAGAATCTGTCACTTAACCCGCTTCCACACAACAGTTATGTTTAACGGGTAAAAATGCGCCTTAACAGTAAATAAGCAGAAGTCAGTACAATGTTTCCACACGAGTATTTACCCATTTGACCTGCAGGTGGCGCAAGCATCTACTCTTACGGTCTCTATAGTTCCTTTTTCTATTTGGATAAATTCCTTTTTTCAAGTTTAAAGCGTCACCTAGTAACTGTTTGCATGAAATTCAATTTTGAAAAAAGTTCTCACCTGGGTGTACACTAATGGCACAGTCACCCAATCATGTCCCCATAAATGTCCTGTTTTCGTTCTCAGGCTATTCAGCTCCTGAAAGACACGCTTTGGATGAGATTCGCTCTTTTGTATCAGCAAAAATTTATAAATAATTTTAAACGTTTCAAATATTATGGTGAAACGTTATTTAAAAGATTATAGAAGTTTTCCTTAGACTCTAGCGCCCCCCACAGAAAAGAGTGTTACTTCAAGGGGAAAAAAACGCAAACTGAAAAACGTACGTTGGAAATATGGTAACGCCATGTGTAAACAGCATTTAAGTTTAAAAAAATCTTATATTTTAAAAAACCCTTAAATAGACAATTCCCATATTTTTTAAAAACTACTAAAAATAAATTTTTTCGATAAAATAAACAACGCTGATTTCAAATATCTAGGTTAAAATGTACACAAAAAATTGTGTTATTAAATATTCAATGTTAAAAATCGTCATTTTTTAGTTCTTGTTTGAATCGTTCTGCTATTGGCTGAGCGTTTGTGACGTACATGTACACTATGTAGCGTTTGTTTACTATTTCAGTCATTGCGATTTTTCGATTCTCCCATGCTTTTTTACGGTTCATTGCTTTATAACTTTCTTATCTTTTGCGTTAATTTTCTATTCTTGTTTATTTTCTTTAATATTCATTTAATCATAAGTTATTTTTTTTTTAAAAAAATTTAAAATATATATTTTAAGGGGATACGGTACCCAAAACATTTTTAGTAATAATAACATAAACTTGTAAATTATAGTGTTTTTATATAATGTTTACCCTAAATAAACATTTTCCAGAGATAAAAACAAATGTTTACAAGTAGTTTTTCATTTTTTAAGTCGAAATTTTGAACATTTTATAACCTTACTCCTCTTTCAATTTTGAGAATAACTCCACCAAACTTTTATAGTTTGTTTTTAGAACTATTTGTTCGAGAACTGTGCATGGATTTTAAAATGTGAGCTACAGTAAAAAAGTACGGAGTGTTTAAGTGCACGGGCACCGTACACGCATTACGCGTACGGGTAGTATAACTGCGAAGGGTTGAGGCTTATTTGCAGTTTGGGTTCGGACCTTCACGGACGTCGTAGCTTAGCGGTAGCTTAAGCGATTCGTAATCAATAGATCCCGGGTTCAAATCCCCTCTCTCGGCAGAAGCTAAATGTTTTTTTTTCCAAGCTTTTTTTTATTTCACCCAGGAAGCTCATCGTTTTAAAGTTATCCTGGAAAATTTACTTGCATTTTTTAAGTTTTCATGAATTATTTAAATTTCTAATTTTTTAAACTCTCATTACAAATGGCTAGAACTGATGTTTTTTTAGAGAAAAACAATTTTCCCGTTCTCCAAACGAGTGTTTAGGCTTTCAATGCGCCCTACAATACTGCCCCATGTTGAATACTGATGGTTTTTTAGAGAAAACAAAATTGCTCGGAATATCTTCATAAATGCCGAAATACGTGGAGTAAAAGCTAAAAGGTAAAGTTATTTCTTGTTTTATCTTTCGAATTGTGTTATTATTGATAAAGTTTTAATAGTATTTTGTGCTGTTGAAAGATGTTCTAATTCCACAGGTCATTCATAACAAATAATCGTTTTTACAAAACACAACTTTTCTTGTCAGATTAAATATCATAACTTATTCGTAGGATTTTAGTATTACTCTTTTAACTAGGGTCATACATTAAAATAATATAAATAAAGGTATACTGTAGAAAGCAAAAAGTCGTCGTTCTGAATTTTCCGAAATGCATGGTTTCGTCTGAACGTGTAAAAAGCGTGACATATTTTGTTTGCGCAACTTTTAACCATCGGAATAAAAGGAAAAAATTTGAAAAATACTGAACTTTTCTAAAAATAGTAATATATTAACGTGGAAGTCTGTAAGTAAACATTATTAACAATGTTTTGAGCTATCCCAAGTTGCTACATTTGACAGGTTATCCGTAGATAGACTACTTAAAAAAAACTTAATCTAATTATTGTGCCTTTATGGCTCTGCCTTTTTTTGCCATGTGTTCCCTGTAAATTTATACTTTTAAAGAATAATTAAGTCAGTCCATAATTCTATTAAATACAGGTTCTTTTTTTGGATCACGTCGCATGGCTGAAATCCATCGTTTTCGCTGTAACGATTCTGTTGGTAAGTGAAAATATATATTTTCTGGAGCAGTTGTAGACGTATTACGACACTCGGGACTAAGCAGTAGCAATATGCCATTATTAAGTAATAAATACAAACTTACTGCATTAAATAAAACGAAAATCGAAAGTTTTGCGAAACGATGTGTAAAATATCCCGCTTATCGCTATATGCAACTGAGGAGCTTTGGTCACGTGTTATGTACATGTACGTCACAGTCGATTCCCCGCGGAACGTACTAATTTTCGCGCGCTTTTTAAAAAGCCTAACTTTTAACTCAAATAAAAAAATAACTACGCATCGGAGAGCAAAAATTTTTCGGCACGTATTTTGTCTCACCTATTTACGTCGAATAAAAAAATATAAATAAATGTGGGAATTGTTTATTGTTGGCTACTGTTCATTTTTAGGAAGCAAAGAGAAAACCTTGCTTGTTCGGATATAATAAAATGGGACGACTGTGGCTCCATACCTAGCTTATTATTATTTACTGCTTGAAACTTATCGCTTGCTAAATTTTAATCTTCAATCAAAATACAGTAAAATTTCTTTATAACGAATATCATTACAACGACATACATGCCCAGTCCCTAGAAATGCCAGTACACTATAGTTTTAAAATTTTCATTTTAACGAAATATTACGCGAAACCTCATAATTCAATTATAACGAAGGATTTTTATTCCGCCAACTTCGAATTTTTCTGTTACGGCTTTTTTTATAAGGACATCAAACAAGTTTCAAACGGGTTTGTTTGACACTGTTTTCATGCAGGGGAGAGAGGATCACCGTACATCTATTTTTCTGCTAATTAGCCCCCCCTCCCACACACACACATACCAAAAGAGTGCCAAAATTGCTATTCATCGGGTCATATATCTCTAGTGCCCAGAACAATCTCTTCCAGAATTCTCTATGAAAAGGTTTATGCTGTTCCTGGAATTGAATTTGAAACCCAGTGCTCATGGGCGTTATTTTTATTGTTGTCACAAAGGAAGTCTTTTAAGAATATGAGAGAGGCTTTTAAGAATAGGCTTTGCTTTCACTGAGAGTTCTACTTAACAGAAACTAATGTTTTTCCAACACTCAACCTTCTTAATGAGCGGGGGAAAGGTGGCATTTGTAAAAGGATGAACTCGTCAATTCTGTAATTTTCTTCACTTCCATTCTCTCTAGTGTTGAGCAGGTAGTTTTACTCTGTCTCATTCTAGAAGCCAAAGGTAAACAATACATTGATAAAAGATTTTTAAAAACTCAATTGCTTGATCAATGGTAAATTTGAGACTGTGTGATATTCTGAGATAAAAAGTCATTTAACTTGTAGTTCTTTTGTTACCAATTCTCCATGACCAAGATCAAGTCCAGGAGTTCCTTAACTTGGACAGGCAGATTCCCCACCAAGTCAGTCTTATAATCCAAGCCCATACGAGGTTTCTGGGGGGGGGGGGGGGGGGGGCGGTGAAAAAGTACATTTTGTACACAATGAAAGTCTTGCATTTAGCAAGAAACAATATTAAATAGTTTTTACACAAACTCAACCTGATCAATGGTGATCCACATTTGCGATGATTGGGTAATTAAAAAAAGTTTAACTTTAGTCGTACCATTCTCCAACCAAACAGTCCAGATTCTTACTATTGAAGGCCAGTACAAGTATCTTATAACCAAGAGTGAGGTTTTCATGTGGGGGGGAGGTAAAACTGTATTTTTATAAACTACAATTAAAACTGTTTGTTACACTTTAACTAAATTTGCAACCTTGTAAAAAAATATAAGTGGCCGGTTTGTAAGCCCTGTTATAGATCAATATTCAATACTCACGTCCAGCAGCTGTTTGACGGGTTCCCCCTCGTGCACGCGTCCCTCCTTGATGGCCGCGTTCAAGAGGTTGATGGCCCACACGAAGGGGATCCAGTGCTTGTTCACGCTCAGGCTACACTCCTCGTACAGTGTCTCCTCCTCAGGGGTCATCAGACCTAAAGACAGAGATTCCTTTAAGTACCTCGTCACTTGATCACTGTTAAAAAATTCCCAAACTAAAAGAACTCAGATACTCAAAGATGTATTGCCACAAAGGCATTCATTTGCCAAGTAATTAAGTTCAGACAGGCCTATTTACGCAACTCACGTGCTTTAAAAACCTTGTTGTCGCTCATTTGTAAATTTTTTGGTTAATAATAAAGTGTATTGCGCGTAATTAACGTTTCGTATTAATGTGTGCGGTTTTGTTGACTGTTTTTTCTCAAAACGGTTTAGGTAAGAAATTTACCGCTAGGTGTCGCTCTATTTATTTTATAAAACCAAGATATTTTGTACGGTTACCTTTAATCAATTTCCGCAAACACCTAAGTCTTTTTAAAGTAATGGTTTCCTAAGATAACGGCACCGTCACCGTAACTCTACGCGTGACGTCACAGATTCGCTCCGCTACAATTACGATCGTAATGTTTACGGCGAATGCGGTTTCCTCGAAATGAAGAAACGTAATCCGCAACCGATCCAAACGTAAACAAACCGACACGTCGTGATTTTTTAGCCGGTTCGTAACTTCAATCAATATAAAAATGAGTTTGTGTGGATTATGAAAATTTAGCTCTGCTAATACTGATGGAGGATGAGGATTCGGATTTAGAAAGTAGCCGGCAGAGGGAAAGTGAAATTTTCAAACATAGGACAACTGAAGGGGCTTTCCATATCCTCATACGTCGGCATCTACGAACAAAGATAATTTGTTTTAAATTATGTGCGCGAAGATTTAGTTTCGAAGCCCTACAATCGCCACAAGAATCCTATATAGCCCAAGAAGAGAAAGGCCGACTGAGAAGCGCTCTTTTCGAACATTTTTCCCTCGCAAAAGTAGCCGTTACGTGTCCGAAAAACGTGTGAAGAAGAGTCGGAAAAGCAAGAACGTCCGTGACGATGGTACAGATCCGTTACGGTTACGATTAACGTGTTGTTAGGAAACCATCGCCATACATTTGTACGTAAAAGGTTTCTGTGACGTCATACGTAACCGTTACGAATCTGGCGGATGACGGCACCGTAATCTTAGGAAACCATTACTTAAGCAATACTTACGTTTCAAGAAATTTTTAAAGTTTGCTTGGAATTTGTATGATTTATTTAATATATCTATATTTAAAATTCAAGATCGCGTTTACAATTTTAACTTCAGTTTTGTCGTTTGAATCTTGTAAAATAAATACAAATTATTCAGCGAATAATTTAGATTGAATCATACGCAGGCATCCACCGAACCTGTTCCAAATGAAGAAGTTTGAAGAAAAATTACGCTGAGTGGCAAGCAGATATAGTCCAACCATTACGAGAAGAAACTTGGCGTTGGTCGAGTTCATTTTTTAAAAAAAATGGGTGTTAGCAAAATCCACTTCACTCAAAAAATGCCGCAATTCATAACTCGCGAATCAAATTGCACCATCTGGTTCTAGTGCTCTGTCTCAAATAGAATCAATGCCTGTCTAATTGACAGTTATAACGCTCGCAAGCAAACCTGAAATTTCTAACACCGAACCAACAATTGAACTTCCGAACTTCGAAAAATAGGCTGGTTTGTTGCTCTATGTCGCACTAGAACTACAAATCGGGCTATCCTCTTTAAAAGAAGTATTGAAAGTTTCATACCACATCGGTTCAAGGCAAATCTTGCAATTGAGATATTTTTTTAAAGACGAAACATTGTATCTTTTTTCCGTATTAGAATGTTATGTCTTTATGTATAATATGAACTATTTACATGAAAGTAATTTTTACGCATAACCGCTAGATGCCGTTCTTTTACTACTGTCGGTGTTTGATACGTCCATAAAAATGTGCTTGTGTGTTCAATAACAGCGTATTTTCAGAAGCAATTGGAACTATTGTTTATAATTTTAGATATTAGCAGAGGAAAAAACGAGAAGAAAAGCCTCATATTCCTGAAACACATTTAGATGAAACCCTGAGCAGTTACTAGACAATTCAGGACATCACGTTCAAAAGAAAGCAGCTTATACCTGCGCCCACGACGTGCGAGATGGTGGGGAATCGCTTCTTGGCCGATCCACTGATGGTGTGGAAGAGGATGGCGTTGGCCAAGTTGACGTAGCGTACCAGGGTCCGCCTCAAGATACGCCCCCTCTCGTCAGACCCGCCAACGTACATCAGAATGGTGTGCGCCATCCTGAGAGAAAACAAAGAAAATGCCTTATTAGTAATTCTGAAGCCCTAATCACGCTCTAGCAAAAATAAAGGCGACACATCTGCCAATTTCGACAGTGAAAATGTAGTAAAGTGCCCTCCTCATAAGCCCAAGATTGCGGGATGGCAAATGGTTGGCACACATCTCTTATGATTATGTGGCATGTAAAAGATCCCTTGAGTACTCATTTGGCTTGGATTCTCTCGGCAAAATTAAATGTCGGCATACTTTGACATCCACAGAGAGCTCAGATTCCATGCAATCTGAGCGTCAAAATTGGTAGCGAGAGCCGCCACTATGGGGCCACAAAGTAATGGCTCTCATTTCTGGGGAATATGTTGAGTCTGCAAAGGCTTAACAACCAGAAATGCAGCTCCGTTGGAAAAGAAATTCCTAAAGTGTTCTAAAATTGGAAGAAGAGTGAAAACAAGATTTTATATTTCTTCTGCCATCATTAAAACGTCATCTCCACTTTTAACGACAATTCATCATGAATCGAGACATTTCCTTTGATTTGGGTTTTATTTTATTTCCTAAACTTCGGCCCAGGCGGAATTTTTGATCGTCTCTCTAAAAGGCCTTTATTACTGGCGGTATTCTTTGATTTTTGGAAATAATATCCTTCCTAAAGATAAATCTTTGAAAGTCCGTTTCAAAGGAGCCGCCATTATTATGGTGAATGAGTAACGTTTTGTGACGAACAGTCACCCCACCCACTCACCTGATTGGTTCCTTTCATCTTGAATGGTTGGGGCAAAGTTGTGACAACCTTGTTGCGAGGAATCGGTCGAGTTAAAGTTTCAACGTAGTGAATTGTTCCCGAAACGGAACTAATTTTTTTGTTTTTGAGCGTTAGTATTGGGTATTTGTGCTGACCGTCACAGAGTTTTACACGCACCATAGTTTGGTGAGATGGTTCATTATTCTTTTTTTTTAAATCTATTTTTGGTGCAATTATGATTTTTATTTTTAGAGTTAAATAGCGAATACTGAGCGATCATTGGTCATAACTTAAAACCAGATCTGCTGATGTGAAGTCAATAGTGATTAATACAATGCTCCTGCTTTCATCATTTAACCTTGGTGGTTTGCTTGAAGTGCCAAGACAAGCAATTGTCTATTCTGATTGACAACTTCAAGATTATGAATCACAATTAAAACATTCGATCTCACATACGCAAGACAAAGTGGATGAAAAAGAATGGGGTTTCCTTATTTTTATTATCCAAGTTTTGAGCAATTTTTTGTTCTTATATATAGTGATAATAACGATACTGGTGAGCGGGATAAATTAAATACCTGTCTGGCCACGGTAGATTGAGGAATTGGTTCCACCATCTCGTAACGACAAACGTGACGTAGAAGCCGAGCACAAAGGACATGGGCATGAGACCTGCCGTCTCGTTCAAGTACAGCGCCACCTTTTCGAACTGCCTGCAAATAGAGTTCAGGAACACTTTAGTGCCAGCATCAATCCGTTTAGTAAACAACTAACTTTTGGATTCAACTTTAAAAGACAGAGAACCTCTCGAAAATTTCACGTTTTCCTTCCTGTTTGGAGTGTCAGCATTTGGAGTAGTTCACAGCTCTGCCTATCATCCACAAAGTAATTAAATTGAAAGATTTCATCGAACAGTTAAAAGAGTCTTAAACGTGTTGTGCTTGGAGTCTGGGAGTGATTGAGAGCAAGCAATATATCCAGCTCTGTTTGCCCTAAGAACTGTTACCCATGAAAGCACTGGATTTACTCCTGCTGAACTTGTGCATGGCAAGAATCTTCGAACACCTCTCACTCTGCTGTATGAAAAATGGTTGGACGTGGAAGAAACGGAAGATGAGCCTGTGATTGAGTATGTTTTCTCTTTGATTAACCGAATGAAGCGCTGTCAAGAACTAGCAATCTTAAATATGGAAGAATGCCAGCAAAAGAATAAGACTTGGTACGACAAGAAGGCAGTAAAAAGAGAATTTCGAATAGGAGACCTAGTACTGATTTTTGCTACATTTAAAAGCAACAAGTTAAGCCCACATTGGACAGGTCATAGAACAATACTAAGAAAACTCTCTGAAACCAATTACTTTGTGCAGTTGCCTGGTGAGAAAGCAACTTCAAAGGTGTACCATTATAAAATGCCGAAGCCATACTATAAACGACCAGAAGAAGTGAATTATTTGATAAGTGATCTAGAAGGAGAAGATGAATAGGAATAAATGGAAATACCTTGTGTGGACTCTAATCCGAATATATTGGATCTTGAAGAGATGTTTCAAGATTATGGCGAGAGTTCAAATATGAATGAGGACCAAATCGCTCTAATGAAGAAACTAGTTTGGAAATATTTGAAAAGTTTTTCAAATGTCCCAGGAAAAGTCGAACTCGTTATGCATGACATTGAACTTAGCGAAGAACAGTCCATTCATATTCAAAGCCTTATCGAACATCGCCAAGACAAAATTAAATTCTGAAAACCGAAATACAGATGATGCTGTATCTGAAAATTATAGAAATTGGTTTTTCGAATTGTACTTCGCCAACGATTCTAGTAGAAGCTCCTGGTAAAGATCCGAGACCTTGCATTGACTATAGAAACTTGAACAAGATCACAAAAACAAAGTTCTTTCCCCTTCCAAATATAGAAGAAAGAAGTGAAATAGTGTTTTCTGCTCAGTACATAACAGTTCTGGATTTGTCTAAAGGCTATTGGCAAATCTCCCTCACTGAGCGAGCCTAAAGACTGGCAGCATTTGTGACCAACTTTGGCACATATAACCTTTAAGGATGATATTTGGTCTAAAGAATACGCCTTACGACTTTAGTAAGATGGTATATCAACTTCTAGAGGGATGCGTAGAGTACGCAGTTCCGTAGAGCACGCAGTTCCGTACCTCGATGACATAGCTATTTTTTCGAACAGTTTCGCTGAACATCTAAAATAAGTCGATATAGTGCTAAAAAGAATAGAAAAAGCAGGTCTAACCATCAAGCCTTCAAAATGTAATTGCTCAAGCGCGAGTACAGTATCTTGGACATATTGTTGGACAAGGTCTTAGGAAGCCAGCCGAACTAAAAATTGAGGCGATCAAGAACTTTAGCCCACCTAAAAGTAAAACTGAAGTTCGTGCCTTTTTAGGATTAGCCGGTTATTATAGCCCCGATACATTCCAATGTTTTCGTCGATTGCTGCCCCTTTAACTGATTTTTTAAAGGAAAGCTAGAAAGACCCATTACGTGGATAAGGGGAGGAGCATTTGACAGCTAAACGAACTGTCTTTGTAACTATCCTGTACTGTACTCACCAGACTACCAAAAAACCGTTCATAGTTGAAACTGATGCGTCAGATCAAGGAATGAGAGTAGTTTTGTCCCAATTGGCAGACAATGAAACTGAAAAACACCCTATTATATACCTAAGCAGGAAATTTACCAATGTTGAAAAACGATATAGTGTCAGTGAGAAAGAGTGTGCCGGCCATTATCTTTGCAGTTTCGAAACTTAAGTATTATCTCGACGGAAATTTCTTTCAAATTGTGACTGATCATAATCCTTTGGTGTGGCTGAATACTCATGCCAGTTCTAACGCACGTTTGATGCGATGGTCACTAATATTGCAACCTTTTAATTTTGAAGTTATTCATCGTAAGGGAAAACTGCACCAAATTGCAGATGGATTGAGCCAGATCCACAATCTCTAAAAAAATAAAATTGTATGTATGTACCCAATTTAATGCTATTTACATTTATTTCTTTTCATACTTACATTTATTTCTTTTCATATGTTTATTTTAAATTTAGTTTTTTCGACACTGGGTTATTGATAATTTTGGTTGGCACTTGCCTAGGTTCCTGGAACAGTTACATAACTCATGTATGAACACTAATCGTAAACATTCTCATTCTTCGAAAGTTTTTCCATGGGAGGAGGAGTTCCGTAACGTACCTGATCCGTGGCCCTCTACCGGACACTTTAGAAGTTTTCCCCGCCGAAACAGAACGAAGATAGAACTCTTTTTCGGCAGATTGAGGACATCGAATTTGGAGGTGCTTCTATCCGAAACCAGACAAACTAAACAAAATGAACTCGAACCTACAATGCTTTAAAGGTTAAATGGATGCTGTAAAAATAACTAAGCTGAATTAAACGAACTTAAAATGTTTTTTTTTAAATAAATACTGGAGCAGCGAATCTTCTATTATCTTGTCATCGTTACACCAGACGTACTGCATTTCCCAGTACAGTTTAGTTTATTATTCAACTATCTAACTATAAAAACTTGAAATCTCCGTTTAATTTTTTCATAGTTTAAAAAAACAAAGTAAATACAAAGTACAATATGATGGGGCCCCGAGTGGCCTAGTGATTAAGATAGCTACCTACGCAAACAGTCTGCGCACTGTACTGGGTTCAGGTTCGATTCCCGCCTTCACCCTGGGTGTAATTTCTCTCTGTGTGTCAGTAAAAATTTTGTATGTGTCTTTCTTACTTGACGAAGGTTTATAAGCAGGTCTCTGATCAAGCCCACAAACCGGAATATATATGTACCAACCAACAATATGATTTATGAAAATTTAATGATGAATTCATAGTAAAAAAGTTAATGACTAAAATAAATCTGGTCACTCTACACATAGCAAAAAATTGCTTTAAATACACGTGTTTTATTACATTTTATGAACTTAATTAACGTCGGTTTTTGATCCCGTACCAACAAATCTCATCTTTTGTGGCTAGTTATCCAAATGGCTTTGTTTCAATCATCTATTTCTGAGACATACCTGGAAAATTACAAGTCAACGAAATCCTATACCCAGAGAACATGTTTTAACATCAACGCTTCTTGCAGCTTGCGTTTGAAAAACCAACCTTCAAACGAAACTTGCAACTACCTACACCTCTATTTATGACTTAAATTTTGCCCGAGTAGACAATCAAAATATTTGGGATGGAAAGAAATCACAGGTGGACTATACTCACCTCTTCTGTTCGTCTGTCATCCAGAACCTGTAGCAGCAGCTGATGAGCGCGAATGCCGACCCGTACATGAGCAGCTCGCGGAACACGAGCTTGTAGATGGAGCCCTTCCACTTGAAGAGCAGCTTCGCGAACCCCATGAAGCTCGTGTTGGACACGTGCTTCTGGTACGTGATCGTCATGGCTTCGGGTAACTTACCTGAAAAAGTTATGGAAAGTTGTTGAAAAGTTATAAAGTTGGATTGGTTAGTTGTGTGTTTACCCAATAGTTACACATGTAAACAATATCTCATTAAAGGATACATTTCGTAAACGGACAATCAATTTATACAAAACATCTAAATCTCACATAAAAGGAAACAAGGAAGAAGATAATTCAACATTAGTCATCGAGTGCTGAATCGACTAAATGTCAAACTTTAAACTTATATAATTAATTATTAAAAAACTTTTCTAATACTTAATTAAGAAATATTTTAAAAGATGAATAATTTTTTACGAATTACATGTTAATAAAATATCTCTTAACATAGATACTTAAATTAAAAACTTAAATACTGATCACAGGATTACAAACTATACAACGTAACTTTAACAAATTAAGTCTGTTTACAGTTACTTTAAATGATATAAATAATATAATATTACATTATATTTTTTTAGAAATTTAAAAAGCTATTAGAATCAAAATTGACAACAATTGAAAAGTTAAACCTTCTTTTAAAGAAGCCGCTTTTCAAAGAGAACCAGAGTTAAAGAAATTGTGACAATCGTAAAAAAAGCCTAAGAACGAAATTCAACGCTGTTAAAAGTTACATTTCCAATAGTTAAGAAGCTGAAAGCCGAATTGCAGAAAATATCTGGGGGGAGAGGGGTGAGGAAAAGTGACGATTCTCGTTACCACTGAAAGTTACTCTAATGTTACTCTTAGTTACTTTCTAAAAAGTCGAATGGCGTTACCTAAAAAAAAAGTTACGAGTAATGGCGTTAGAAGTAACGCTTTACTCCAATCCCTGCTGAAAATGAAAGTGTTGTTCTGTATAGAGCTGTACCAAACCTCGGAATTTCCCATAAAGGCCCTAGTAACGGCCCTTAGCAAGTCATTGAAGGACCATCACGTGATATAGTTGCATAGCCCTACGCTTGCGATTTTATTATTTTATGCGTTTCGACCTGTATTTAGGTTTTATAAGATGTCTCTTCTTGATTTTGAAATGAAGATAGATACATGGTCCACGTATCCATGAAACTTAGAATTGTATCCATGTAACATGGATACAATTCTAACTTTCAAAAGTGTGGATTCATATACTACTATTGATCAGAAAATGTTAAAACTCTCGTAAATATATCGAAGAAAATACAATAACGTTTGTTTTGAACATGAATATGACCCCAGAATGCACCTAAAATATTACAACAACCCGTGTATACCAAAAGGTGCATCAAGGTAAAAAACAAAACAAAAACAAGTAGCTTCGAGTTATTTACTAAAATATTTGTTGTAATCTAGATGATGTTATTATGAGATTTGTTGTAATCTAGTTTTACAGTGGTAAATCAGCGCCATCTGGCGAATATACTAATTCATGTGGCATGTATGGCGGACCGCTACTTCATGGAAGAACAAATATTTGCCCAATGATTAGCTAATGTGATATTGAAACGTCTATTGTAATACTAAAAGTACATGTGTATACATAAATCATTTTACCAAGTAAAAGAGAAAATCAGGATTGCCTAAAAATTTCATTGGATAAATATAACCCACTTTGCGAAAACTCTTTGTGTGTCAATGGGACAAATATGACACACTTTTATTTCATTAACGAAGTTAGTAATTAGTTTTCTGTTTGCAGTTTCCCTTTTCTTATTACGTTTATAATAATATTTAAGAGTTAAAACAAAATATATAATAAATCATAAAAAATGACAGCGCTTGTTCATTAAAAGCGCACAAAAATGTATTTTTACCGCTTAATGGACTACCGCTTAAAGTGGACTGTAAAATAATTTCGTCAACTAAATTAACAAACAATTTTTTTTTTCGATATTTAACAACCGTTGTATTCCAACAAATAGCCCAGACCGAAGTAATTAATGGTTTAGGTTTATTTTTGAGACCAACTAATAATTGTAATTTTTAAACCACTAATTTATTAAAGTTTATATTCAAATAAAAAAAGTCCCTTTTTGCATTAATTCAAATGTCTTATAGTACTACTTGGAAACGGTAATTTTCCCTCTGAGGAGAATTGCTGACTTAAGAATGTAGTGGATTGACACGTGCATTTCGTAATATTTCTTTTCTTATGCATTAAAGAGCGTGACGTACTATTTCGCTCAAGGGATTAGTAAATAGCATTAAAAAGAGAGCACAACTTTTTTTTTATGTATTTTGTTTTAGGGGATTTTTTTCATATTTTATTATATAAACTTAATATTTTTATTAACGTAAACGTTCCTATGCAAGATTTTTGTTTTTTTATTTGTAGTCCAATCAAATTAGACAAAGACATCATTTAAATTGCAAAAGAAGCAAAGTAAGGTTTTTCTAACTCATAATAATCTCCTGAACAACATACTAAAAAAGCCAACCCAGGGGTTGTGGGAGTGCCGCCATCCTGTATTTGAAAAAAAAATTAAAAATGCTAATGTTGTTTAAATTACTTTAAAAAAAGTCTTAAATTAAATTGTTTTTACCGACCATATTGTTTAAAATATTCAGACTAGGTGAGAGATGAGAGCTATTGATTTGATGCATGCACATGATTTTAAATAAAATGATACATAGTTTGAATAGGATTTATACTACAGTAGCAAGAAGAGATAGTATATCAAGCGCAAACAGAACAAAAGTTTATACAATTATACTGTAATCATTTGTGCTTAAAAAAATTAACGGTAAAAAAACAGGTGAAAATTCTATAAAATAATTCTTGTCAGTTTTTTAACTTTATTATTTTGAATCGGCTTCCATTTATTCTAAAATATATGAACAATAATATTTTTACATTTGAATTGTATAAATTTGTGTGCTAATGGAAATTATGAATTTGTCTGCATTCACATAGAAAATGCAATCTTTTTATATCTGGTTTAAAAAGAAATATATTTCTTCATCAAAAGTTGCCTGAAAAGTAAAATAACAAAATCATAAAGTTTTTTCCGTACATAAGTATTAAAAATAGCATATAGGGATTTCTATATAACTATATATAGGGATTTCTATTAAAACAATTTAGTTTAGGAACACAAATGTCATTAAAAAGTGATTTAAGTTAAATAGATTTTTTTTAAAAAATAGTTCGAATACATGAATCATATTTCTTAAGAAAAATATAAGGCATATTATATTCCTATGCAGTAATAAAGAGAAAAGAAATAATTCATAAATATTAATATTTTTTGATACAGGTAAGGATTTTTAAAGGAGATACATTTAATGAATATTTAAATAACTTTTTTAAAAAAAGTTTTCATTTTTAAACTATCCTTAAATAGAAATATTGTTTTTTTTTTATAAAAATTAACACAATTGCTGGCCTAAAAATTATTTAATTTTTCGTAGAAAGTAAACACTAACCGATTGTAAGAAACTCCTAGAAAAGAGAAGTTTCGGTAGACTGACATCAGCAGCGCCATCTGTAAAGGAATTGTTTGAAAAACCACTCCTCCCGTGTAGTTCAATTGTGCTTGACACACTACCTCTTCTAGCCAATATACCCTGGGTTTCAATATATATCTAGGTTTTAAATTAGAACTTTATTTACTTTTCTTTTGCAATCTACCACTACTTTTTAAAAGTCCAAAAGATCGTTCACCCGAAGAAAGTCGATAAACAGAAGAGGAAAAAGGAGAACATCATCCTTGGAAAGGCCGACGCAGGAAGCAGCCGGAGAAACCCAGGGATAATTTGCGAATGAGCCTACGAAATCCTGACTCTTCATCAGGCTTTAAGTGCGTGCTCATTGCAATTGATAAAGGTCTGGAGGCTATCCTTCACGAAGTGGATTATGAGGACCTTTGGATTTTTTCAGACAGTCGCAGCTCTCTTCAACACCTCTATAATTGGACTGCGGTTGGAGACCAGACTAGCATTTCTATTCTCCATAAACTGAAGCTTATTTCAGACACCCATAATATTTTTCTACAGTGGATCCCATCCCATGTTGACGTATATGGAAACGAGCAGGCAGATAGTCTTGCCAAGGAGGGTTGTAGTAACTCCAATCCCTCCTCTTCGGCCCTTACCTTCTTAGAACACCAATCCATTGTCAACTCTGAAATTTCGAAGGAGTGGAGAATCCCTCCCAGTCATCACTGGTATGCGGTCAAGGAGCCGAGCTCTTCACTGGCTCTCAATTGCGACAGACCCACCTGCACTGCGGCCGCCAGATTAGCAAGTGGCCACCTAAAATGTCTCTCGTTCTCGGAGGGCAGGAAGATCTTTACAACTGGCTCTAAATGTCATGTTCAGCAGGCCTCTCCCGAACACATTCTGGAGATCGGTCTTGTTATGAGGCTGATCTGTGAAATAATGCCTTGGAATAGTTGTGCCCAATGGTACTGATACCTACAGTTGTAGTAGTGTGTCATTGTCACGATTTCACCTGGTATTATACAGTGCTCAAAACAAGTAGGGGAGCACTTTGCGTACTATTGTTACCTTTTCAGTTCCAACTTTTCATTTTTTATTATGAAATAAATTCATAATGCATCCAGAATGAAATGGTAAAAAAAGGGGGGATGGGGGAGAGAAAACTTAATTTCTTTAACTAAATTTAGAGGGAAATAATAGGAATTATAACTTTGGAATAAATTATAAAAATAATTTTTCAAAACTTTATTTGTTAAAATCAATTTTTAAACATCTAAAACAAGCAAGCATGACGAATTTAGGATCAATTTATTAATTATTTAGGATCAATTATTAAAAAAATTGTTTTAAATTGAATTTTATTTTACCTTATTTTCACTTAATTAAAACAAATATTATTTTCAGTATTCTTATTTTAATATTTTGAAAAATTATTATCTTTGAAATGTTATGTTTTTCTAATTTGTCGTTGCTTTTTACTTAGAATATTTTTATAAAAAATAAAGATAATAATTATAACATTCTAAGTTATCCCCAAAAGAAAATAAATAAGAAACGTTTTAATATTATCCATGATGAAATTCTATTGAGTTCAAATAATGTATGCAAGAAAAGTATTGTAAAAAAAATGCAATCCAAGGCTAACAATAGTTGTGTTATTTATTTCATACCTTTTATTCTTCTCCAATAATCTATTTTTAATAAAACATAACTTATAAAGACGGGATTTATAATAATTAGTTTGTAATCAACAACTCAGCTGAAACTTTAAAATGCGCCTCACTGGCAAGCTCAGTGATTGAGCGTGTGATTCGTGTCCAGTAGCCCCCAGCCCGAATTCTGCTCCCTTTTCAGTACCTCAAACGCAGTAATTTTGCAGATCATTCACAGATGGCGCCCCAATTTCCCCTCTTAACCCCGCCCTTCACTTAGTTCGACATTCCTCAGCCTTTTACTGTAGAAGCGCTAGTGTTCATGGGAAACTACAATGCTAAGCCTATTGTATGAAAGTAATGGTATGAATGGTGTGTTATGAAAGTATGGAATAATTTAAGAAATTTTATAAAACGTTTCCCCCCCCCCCCCCCCCCAGTGGCCGACGTCGATAATAGACGAGCCTCTCACGCAGAAGGTTCTTGGTTCTGTCCCTGCCCTAGACATGTTATAAACGTACTCTTTCTGGAGGAAAAAATCCATCAAAAATCACTGGGGTGCCCGAGTGCACTGTATAAACGTGTTCCTTAAATCTGCGGAGTCGAAAGTCCTGTGGAGTTAGCGTACGATGCCTCCTCTGAACTGAACTGAAACTCTGAGGACCATCCCATGAAAAGCTGGTTAAGCCTATTTTTGGGTCACTTGGCGACAGCTTTAGGGAGAATATTTTTTTTTTAGCCTGCTTTTCTTTTTTTAATTCGAAAGAATTAAAAAAAAAATGAAAAAGTAGTTATTGACATGCGGTCGATGTCCATCTGTCTGTCCGTACCCCCCTTCTAAAATCGGTTCTATCAATCGGATCGTAAAAATTCTTTTTTTGTCAGAAAGCTAAGACCTCAGAGACCCAACTTTCATACTTTTTTTCCGCCTGTCTGTACGTCCGGATGAACATAAATCTACTACCTGTCGGCGAATTTCCCATTGAATTAGCATTGCGATTCAATTTTGAGTCATTTAAATCACTGTTGCCAAATAAACAATGGCATGAGAAACTTTATTTATTTAAAAATAATTGAAGCAAAATAATTTTTTCATGAATCAGTTTCGAATGACGTCTAAAATGTAGCACTATGTGATTCTTTGATTGTTCATGCATTGTTTACCAAGAAAGCGGCAAGGCATATTTTTTGCATACAATTATGCTTAGATTTAATTTACATTTCTTATTTTTTAATGTAGTTTGGAGTAGTTTCATTACTTTTGTTATTAACAAATATTGAATTATTCTTTGAACTACAAATAAATCGTGCAGACGATAAATTATATTAAGTTAATTTGAGAAAGAATATTAAGGAAAATAGTTGATTTTGGCTTTTAGAAGTTTAAATTATAGCTGGATGTTGTGTTTCGTGATTCTTTTTCGAATGTGTATTAATCTAGGGTAGAAACGGTTGTTGATGATATTTACTGTTAGGAACCCAGTTGTTTTCCTATTAGAATTTCAGTAAGTATTTAAGTAACAGGAAAGTAGGCTATTTTAGTTCTTTAAGAACTTCTTGTTTAGCTAAAAATTACATTCATTTGAATTTTAAATTGAACTAATACCATATTTTCGAAAATTCCTTTCGATACTTATAATTTGGATTTCTCTTCTCAGAACTTTGTACCTGGGTTTTGGTACATTCACTGGCCTCATTGCTAAAGTGGTGAAGAGAGACAATAGATGGAGCTGCAGTATTTCTTCAATCATAAAAACTGGATTGCAGAAAACTCACAATTCAGTTAGTAACCACTTTTTTAGCATGACTTCACCAGAAATACTGAAGTTCAAAAACTTATTAAAATGAGCTGTTCCGCTTAATTGCTTTTCTTACAGACCCAAATCTCAATATTTTAACAACTGGGCTAATTTAAAGTTAAAAGTCGTTTTTTTTATTTATATTTATTGATAATTTGAATTCAAGTTTTTATTACTTCATAAACCTATAAAAAAAATATTGTACTAATAATTTTATTTCGAATTTTACTAACAATGCTACCTCAAATTGCTAATTAAAATGTATACAATACAGAAAATAATATTCTCGGACGTGTTTTCTAGGATTCAAAGAAATATAATATAAACATCTCTATATTAAAACAAATAATAGAAAAAAAGCTTACAATGCTATCCATAAAATAACTTTAATATTAATTTACTTACCTTCACTTATAATAATCTATTCCTGCTTCTTCTACGAAGATCTGTGATAAGTTTGCAGTTTCTAATAAGAAGTAAAGAGTCACCACTTTGTTTTAAGTTAGATCCGAAGCAAATACCAATTTACAATTCTCACCGTAATCACTATCATTGTTTATAAACAGCCCAACCTGTGACAAATCAAAAGTGTTTGTCCAAAGAAAGATGCAAAAGAAAAGATAGTCTCATTATCTGTCCTGTATTATTTAATAAGTATTGTTATTCGTTCTTCGCAAAGATCTAATGAATTAAAGGTTGTTTCGAAATCAACATTTCCGGTGATTTTTGTCGCACTTTGCCGGATAATCGCAACAGCAATGTGAAGTCAATTGGATCTTTCAAATGCGAAGCGTCGCCCAGGGGCTATGGTGGTTTCGACTGTCGCCTTTCAAGCAAGTGGGCCCGAGTTCGGATCCCAGATAAACCATGGATATTTGTGTTGTCCCAAGTACATTCGGAGAACATGCTCGCTGTACCTGTGAGCGGTCATAGCGCAGTACCATGGGTGCAGGTTGTCTGGAGGGAATTGCACTTACCATGACAACTACCCTTTGCGCATGCACTATTTTCTCAAAAATATTATTATGACGTCTAACTTGTGTACCAAATTTGAAGTATGCATTTCATTTTGCTTTCCAACAGTTTGTTTGAAACCAAAAAAGTTCTCTGGCATCTTCTCTTTGCACATGCGCTATTTTTTCGAAAACTTTATTATTAGGTATTGGGAACTCGTATCCTATATTTGAAGTACTCGTTTAGTTAGAAAAGTGGAGTAGTTTCAGACAAACAGCCACACAGTCGGACAAATGTTCGAAAACCAATTTTTTTTAATATTAGACCTTCCAAAATGTATAGTTATCCAAATTCATTTCGGATTTTCGACCTCATCGCAATACTTTCATTACTTACATTTCAGAATTACGTAATCAAAGTAAGACAATTCTCTTACACAGATACTTTTATTTCAGAAATAACGTATTAGATCTATGTGAGACTGATTTTCCAATTTAACATTAGCATAATAATCGTCATTAACATATTTCACTGTTTAGCAAACTAAACAAACTTTGTAAACCAAACCAAACGAAAGCTAATAAACAGAAATAAGCACTATCTTATCCTTAAATGGAGCAGGTTTTTACACTTTACTGCTTTCGTCAAGCAGTGCAATTATGGAGATTAAATAAGAAGCTCGGTGAGAATGGAAAAAAAGTGAAGCCGACTTCAAAAGTCTCCGAGCTGAATTTATACACCCAAACAAAGCGAAGGGTCCACGCATTTCTTATATGACTTCTAATCGTAATAGGAAATGAAAAAAAAAATCCCCAATCGGGGGCTGCTTTATTGGCGGCTATTGCATGTTTTATTTTCATAAAGTGTATGGGAGCTGTAGCGCCGTTTTTTGAAAAATCGCCAAGAGCATGGTATGTTCCGTCACACTTCGTTTTCGGTCACATTGTATGCAATGATAGTGTGTATAATTCGAGTAAAATCAAGTATTTTTGAAGATTTTGAGGATAAAATATTCGTAATCTACAACTTCTAATGTGTGTCAGAAAAAGACACAAGTCCGACATTTCGGGTAGGATGAAAGTTCCTCATTTATAATGTGACCAGATATTCAAAATCAAAAATCAAGACCTTCCATTGTTAACAGAAAAGAGGCACGTTTTGGAAATTCGGTCCGAGGTACAGTGAGATAAAAAGCGGGACTGTGCGCCGAAATCGGGACGTCTCGTTTCATTACTTATTGATCGAGTGAGGTGCACAAACAAAAACCGATCCTGTCTTCCCTTGATAATCAAGTTTTTGCATAGTTTTTTTTCTTGACAGCATTTCCATCTCATTTCCCCTTCAATCCCCTTTTCGAAACGGGTTCCTCGCTGAAAACGTCATTTCCAGAAGAATGGATTATGTGCATAAACTGTTTACTAAGTTCCATGTTACAACTTCAAAAAATTCCGATGAAAAAACAAGTGACAATATTTATTTTAATTTTTTTAAGTACGCTCACTTTTGAGTAGTTCAGTAAGTAATAGAAATGTATAGCCCTAATGTAACCCTTTTAGACCGAGCTATCACGATCGTGCGGGGAAGAAAGATAATATTCAAGCTTATCAAAAATATCGATACCGAAGCAGGTGACTTGTACCAGTCGTTTATTTGTGTAAAAAATGACGTGGTTTTTAAGAAGTTGCTGGCATTAATGCTGTAGGCAACTTGCTCGATAAAATTCTTAAAATTTAGTCTCATCAGCGCCATCTTACGGCTGGTCTTAAAGAGATATCTAATAATAGTTTTAGTGGACTTGAAGATGCCAACGTGATTTCCAGTTTGACAATAAGAGAAATAAAAAATAGTTTCTTGTAAATTAGTAAGATCGGTAATGTTTAGAAAAATTTCTATTTGTAACCGAAATATGATTCCGGTACCCGTACATTGTAAACATGGCTTAAGACAACAAAGCATAGTGGTTAGCTATATTGGACATAGTATTTTTTAGCTATATAGTTATAGCTTTAATGGATGATGGATATTATAATTATATTTCGTTGTCAGATCGTTATCACCTCATCACATCTGTAAATTGGCCACAGAATTGACACATGAAAGAAAAGTCTTCACTTGAGAAACAACTTTTAATTTTGTATTTCTTTCGCCAGCATTTCCATCTTATTTAACCTCGATTCCCTGACACCTCATTCAACATTTGACTCCCACACCAAGCCGCCAAATGGGAAATACATCACCGAATGTGACGTCATACAAGTATCTGGACAAGGGCGACAAAGAAATGTGCACCATTTTACCACAAAATGACGTCAGAACAGAAATAGGAATGTTATTCGTAGCCACTAAAATATGTTCTCAACCTTTAAAGGCGAATGACCGCGGGTCTTCAAACCAAAGTGCTTCTGTATTAATTCAATTGAAAAATATATATTTTTTCGAAACCACAGTTGCCGGCTGCGTTGAAGATTTTTATATACAGTTTTTTCCCTTATGATAAATGTAGCTAACTAATAGGTATCTAGAATCTTACTTTTTGAAATTCGTTCAAATATTTTTTGTAAATTTATACAAAATTAAAGCAAATATCCGAACCAATCCCAAAAAGTGGGATTATAGAGGTCTGTTAGTAATGTACATTTATCATAAATTCGTTTGTAAAAATATTCAATACAGCTGGAGAAATGTGGCTTAGAAAAAAAAATTATCCTTTGGATTAACACAGAATCACTTTGGTTATAGACCTGCGGTCAATAGGACTTATTTGCCCTTAAGAGGAATGGTCAGTCCCCTAGGCCTATTTCGAGGTACCCTGAGTGGATAACGTAAAAAGTGGAAGGCATTATAATCGTTCAGTCCGTCTGTCATCCACTTTCACAGAACGAACCGCAAGTCGATAAACAAGTGAGATACGTCATTTTGAAGCAAAAAATCAGGCTAGCTTACATCCCAAATTTCATTAAAACATTTAAATCAGAAGTATATTTAAAATTTAAATAACTAAAAATTTAATCTACATTGAAACAACATGCAAATTCCATTTTCATTCAATATTTTCACTGATGCCATTTCATCAAACGTACGAGAAACTTTTACTAATTATTATTTATTCTTCTCTTTTTCGAAAGAAAATTAATGAACATGGGAAATTGTGGCGACTAAAAGATATTTATTAAAAAATAAATTGCATTATTATTCTTCGAATTTCAAACAAATTTTAAAAACGATAATGAGTAATTATTAGTTGCGAAAGAAGATTAATGAAAATAGTTAATTTTGCCGTTTAAAAGTTTGAATTAGAAATAAATTATTAGCTAAAGGCCCTGTTTGGCGAATTTCTTTCTGAGGTATATAAATAGTGCGGTTTTTTTTTTTGTTGAGCACAAATATTGTGTGGAAGCGGTTTGAGTGACAGATTCTGTAACAAACCTACTTGTTTTAATGTTATACTTAGAATATTAAGGTTTCTAATTCAAACTGTCTGTTACGAACCGAACCCAAATATTCAGAGGATTTTCGGGTCATTATTTTCTTTCTTTAAAAAAAAAGTTTATTAATAAATTATTGCTTTTTAAATTAAAAGATTTCAAATAATTAAAGGGGTTTTTTTTGTGAATCAAAGGGTCGTTTTTTTTCTTCATTTTTGAATGATTCCATTCGCAATTTTAATTTGTGTAGGTAAATAATAATAAGAGAAAAATAATTATTCGTTTAAACAGTTTTAATGAATAATCATTCTAAGAATTTCAATCGTTTCATTTGTACAATTTTGAATACAACACAGTTTTTTTTAAATCCTTCTTTTCATCCTAACATTAAAATACTTCTTTTTATTGATTTGAAATAGTAGAAAATGTCAAAGGAGGCTCTGCAGTAATAACACAAAATTCAACTCATTATAATCCTTAAATGATGATACCCGCATGCCTAAGGCATTATATTTGAAATGCTAAGATCTGTTCAAGTATTGCTTATTTGCTTGGCTTCGTAAGTACTTTTTAAAAAGACACGAATATTGTATTAACCAGGGATTGGAGTAACGCGTTACTTGTAACAGTTACTTTTTTTAGGTAACGTTGGGTAACGCCGTTACATTTTTCAGAAAGTAACTGTAACTGTAACTTAGTTACTTTTAGCGGTAACGAAGTAACGAAAAATTTCGTTACTTTTCCGTTACTTTCCGAAGGATGTCTGGTGCTTATTTTGAAATTTGAAATTCCGAGAGAGAGAGAGGGAGGGAGAGCGAGAGAGAGAGAGGGAGGGAGAGCGAGAGAGAGAGAGAGAGAGAGAGAGAGAGAGAGAGGAACATTTCGCATTCCCGAAGTACAAGCCTTTCTTGGGAGGGAAAAAGCAAATAAGCATTATACACTTTGGCTGCTAAAGGCGTGACTTTAGCAGCCTCAGCAAGAATTGTTAAGCGTGGCAGCTTTCAGCAAGAATTGTTAAAGTACGAATGTTTCTATTTGTCTGTTTACCTTTCCAAGTATAACATTATAAGACCCGTAATTACAGGCATCTACCGAAAAGAAGGGTTTTGAAATAAATCACGCTGACTGTCAAGCAGGTTGTCGTTCGGAAAGTTTCAACCAGTGCAAACCCCTTTGTGTTGCATGAATGGGTTCTACAACAAAGTTTCTCCCTTGAAGAAGGGAGGGGGGGAGAGAGAGAGAGAGAGAGAGAGGAGAGAGAGAGAGAGAGGAGAGAGAGAGAGAGAAGGAGAGAGAGAGAAGAGGGAGAGAGGAACATTTCGCATTCCCGAAGTACGAGCCTTTCTTGGGAGGGAAAAGGCAAATAAGCATTGTCCACTTTGGCTGCTAAAGGCGTGACTTTAGCAGCCTCAGCAAGAATTGTCAAGCGTGGCAGCTTTCAGCAAGAATTGTTAAAGTACGAATGTTTCTATTTGTCTGTTTACCTTTCCAAGTATAACATTATAAGACCCGTAATTACAGGCATCTACCGAAAAGAAAGGTTTTGAAATAAATCACGCTGACTGTCAAGCAGGTTGTCGTTCGGAAAGTTTCAACCAGTGCAAACCCCTTTGTGTTGCATGAATGGGTTCTACAACAAAGTTTCTCCCCTTGAAGAAGGGAGGGGAGAGAGAGAGAGAGGGGGGGAGAGAGAGAGAGAGGGGGGGAGAGAGAGAGAGAGAGAGAGAGGGGCACGCTCACACCTATTTCTGTCGACCCGTCCGAGTTTGCTGATGAACGTCGTCGGCTGATTATTAGCGTACGGGATTGAAATTAAATTTTTAAAAAAATGTCTATTAATTATAATTTCAGCATTTTGTTTGTGTATTTGTATCGTTAATCGTGGTTTTCTTTGAAAAATCGTAAGATGGCTAAATTTCAATTTTTCTTGTAACTTGAAATTTCAAAAACTAACTGTGAATAGTTACTTTTCGTATTAAGTAACTGTAACGCGTTACTTTTCATATTAAGTAACTGTAACTGTAACAGAGTTACTATTTTGATAAAGTAGTTGTAACTGTAACAGAGTTACTTTTTAAAAGTAACTTTCCAATCCCCGGTATTAGCAACCAAATACGACCGATTTGAAGAGTATTATGTAGTGATTTAGTTATTGAAGTTTTTAAAATTACATAAAAAAGTTGGTGCTGGTTTGTTGAAATATAGTAAGTAGGGCTGTTTTATTTTAACTACATTATGTAGGTGTCAGCCCAAAGTATAACGTTTAAATATTTTTAAATGTACAAATAGCCTTAGACACTACTAGAGCGAGAGCCCAGGACCCCCAGACCTATGTCATTTTCTCATGGATGAAATGTATCGGATTAGTTTCGGTTTTCAGGCTCAGTGGCTGTGAGGTTTAACGTTTCCGCCTCGTTAGCCCAAGATCGCGGGTTCGAGCCCCGGCTGAGTCGTCGGATTTTATGGATGGGAAAATCCTGGGCACGCATGTCACATGATTATGTGGCATGTTAAAGATCCCTGGAGGGCCCATTTGGCTTGGGTTCTCTCGGCAAAATTAAAAATCTCGGCATACTTTAACATCCACAGAGAGCTCAGATTCATTGTAATTTGTGCGTCAAAATTGGTAGCGAGAGTCGCCTAGATGGTGCCACAAAAAAATGGCTCTCAGTTCTGGGGAATACGCCGAGTCTGTAAAGGCTTGACCGCCAATATTGCAGCCCCATTGGAGAAAAAAAAGTTTCGGTTTTCATTTACTTTTAGTGTATGCATACCCTCTAGAGTGACCGACGGCCAAGTTACAGGTATCGGGTGCAAAAGGTAGGTAAATTATAAGTTAACTTAAGTCATTTGCTCAAGGCTGATTTTACGTATGTTTTACGTATGTATGTTAGAAAATAATGTTAAAAGTTAATAATAAATTTGCCAGACACTTTCCGTCGGCCGAAACTTTTCCCAGACGCTTTAAACGTCTTTATTAAGTTCAGACTTTGTCTCACGCATCTGGCGGCGCGAGATGGCGCTACAACCGTCCTCGGACGACAAGAAAGGGAAGTTAAGAGGGATTATCAGTCGTATAGAGCTAATGCATTAGTTTTGGAATCACAACTTTCGCAGAAGTATTGATTTGCCATGTTAACCCTTTTTTCCCCAGGTATGGGAATCAACAAAACATCGAAATGAAACAAATCTGAAACAAAAATATTATCTAGTTATTTAATTATATATTTTGGAAATTTTAAAATGCCAAAAATATACAGCAGATGGCGACACTATTTTAAAATTTTATCAATTGATAATTAAATAACCGGATGTTATTTTCTCTTTGATTTTGTTTTATATTGATGTTATGATGATTCCCATAATTGGTGAAAATGGGATAACATGGCAAAGCAATTTGTTTGCAAAAGTTGTGATTTCAAAACTAATGCATTAGCTCTATGGGACGAACAGTCCCTCTTAAGAAAAAAGAATTATGTGTGTATTGGAGATGTGAAAATGTTGTAAGCTAAAGACAGCTATGGTAACTTGTTTATTAATTTATACTCTAATTAAATACAAATTTAATTAAATCGAAATGATATTCTTTCTTCGTTTTATAGCTTAGTTAATATAACGCATCCTTTAGTTTACAACATTTTCAGATGTCCAATACACACATAGCTCTTTTTTTCTTAACTTACTCCTCTTGTCGTCAGAGGACGATTGAAGCGCCATCTCGCGCCTGCAGATGCGTGGGGCAAAGAGTAAACTTGATAAAGACGTTTAAAGCGTCTGGGAAAAGTTTCGACCGACGGAAAGTGTCTGGCAAATTTATTATTAACTTTTAACATTATATTCTAAAACATACGTAAAAATCAGCCTTGAGAAACTGACTTAAGTTAACTTATAATTTACCTACTTTTTGCACCCGATACCTGTAAATTGGCCGACGATCCACTCTAGCGGGTATGCGTACACTAAAAGTAAAGAAAACCGAACGTAATCCGATACATTTCATCCATGAGAAAATTACTTAGGTCTGGGGGCCCTGGGCTCTTGGTCTATACAGACTAATATGTGCTCTGTTGTACTACAGGAAAAGGATATGAATATTTAACTCCCTCGATATCAAATTTTACTTACATACTTACTCCCAAACAAGAGTTCTAAACTTCGAAGATCGAAAAGACTCTTAAAACAGAAAAAGTACAAAAATATTAAAAACCATTAAAGGTTCAGAAACGACTAGTCAAGAGAATAACATCCAAAACAGCCCTATGTGAGAAATAATTAGCCGATTAAAAAATAGTTGTTTTAGTTAGACATACGTCTTCCCTTTGAAAGAGAAGTCGTGGGTTTAAATAAATATTTAGTATTTAGATATTCAATAACGTTAATTGGAAAAATAATATAAAAAAAGTTTTATTTAAAAAAACTGGTAATTAAAACTAAATACAGAAATAATATATACGGAAATTATTGTAATACCACTTACATTTCTACGTAACATTCAAAATTAATCAAGAACATTGATGTTAGTTTGGTGGGTGATTGAAACAAAGGCTAGATTTGACAATGGGCAAGTTAGCATGGGATACAAATATTAAAACTTTTAAAAAACTGCAATGACTCAAGTGAGAAACACAAAAATCTTCATAATCGTAATTTCTGAGTGACTTTCAGGGAAAAGTTCAAAGAAAACGAATCAAAATCCAACGCCTGGTTTTCCAAATAGGAAATTGCACTACATGTACATGCAGATCACATCTTACTCCAAACTAGAGTTTGAAACAATTTTTTCCAAATACTATTAGTTGAATATAGATTAATTTTAAACAGAAAAAAACCAAACACGATAACTTTTTGTTTAAAAAAACTGGTAAACAAAACTAATTTCAGAAAAACATATAGGAAGGGATTGTGTAAATCTTACAATTAAATTGTTTACGAAAACGGAATGATGAACATGGAATTTAAATATAAGATGCTGCCTGAATTTAAAAAAAAAAAAACTTTCCCTTATCAACACATTTAATTTTTGAAATTATTTTGATAAAAAAATAATAATAAAAGAAAAGTAATTATTTTAGACATTGTAATGAATAATGATTCTAAGAATTTCAATTGTTTCTTTAGTACAGTTTTGAATGAAACACATTAGAAAAAATCCAACTTCTTATCATGACATTAAAATATTTTTTATGCATTTCAAATAATAGAAACTGGCGAAGGAGGCTCTTCAGTAATAACGCAAAATTGTACTCATTAATCATTTAATAATTATAACCATATATCTAAGGCATTATTTTTGAAATCTTAGATCTGTTTAAGCATTGCCTTACTACATAAGTACTTTTTAAACCGGCACTAATATTGTAATAACAGCAAAATAGTACTGATTCGAAGAATAAATGGCATTCGGTGATTTTATAATTGACGTTTTAAAATCTAAAGTATAACGTTTAAATACACAAGTACAGTGGCGGATCTAGAACTTCAACATGGGGGGGGCTAACTCGATGGCTCAACCGCGTAAGGGGGGGATGCGATGTACATTTTTATGTGAACTAATTAGTAAATGCATTAATTAACTGTAAATGCTACTAATGCATACTATTTCAATAATATGTAAATTATGAAATAATTAATTAAATTATGAATGTTAATTAAATTATGAATGTTAATTAAATCTTACAATTTAGTTTTTATTATTTACTGTAAATTAAAAATTATTAAATAATATGAACTAATTTATAAAAATAATAATGAAGTTAATAAATATACATAAAGTGTTGTAATTTAAGCTATTTAGAGTTATTTAATATGTAATAAATGTATTTGATTGAATGTATAAGATTTGATTGACGTTTTATAAAAATTTCAAAAGCAAGTACAGCTATCAGTTCGAAAGAATTTTTTAAAAAATTTATTGCAATAAATCGGGAAAAGAAACTGCTTTGCGCAGTTCAAATATAATATTAGCATTTATAATTTGCTGAACATAATAAAAAGTTTAAAATATTTGAATTTAATTAAAGTTCAGTGTTATAAGTACACAAGTAAACGGCATATTTTAAAATAAGAAATTGAATACTAACTAATTAAACTGACGTATTTTGTAGAATTTTTATACTATACGAAATTCTTTATATAAAGGTAGTTGGAAAGCCAGGATAATGGAATTTGGATAATGGAATAATCACTCGTTTCAATTAATTTCGCAAGGTAAGGAAAAAAAAGTTATTTTCAAGAATTAACTAAATTTTTTTAGAAGGTTAGTTTGAATTATCGTCGCACTAAAGCTGCACGAGGGTTATAGACAACGGGCGTCGTAATTTAGAACCACAGTAAAGTGACGAGCCGACACATGAGTGAAATTGTAGAAGAAAGATAGAAAGAAAACACCAGTCTCAGCATCTACTACCCCCAAAAAACACACAATTAAAAGACCAAATGAAGAAATGGCATAGTTCTGACGCATAAAAATCTTTCTTTTAACATTATTACTTTACCAAAACAAAAATTATTTTATTTTAAATTTTGCTATAATTTGATTCGAAAAGTCATAGTTTAGTTTTAAAAATCTTGGCAAATATTCTATTCATATTTAAGGCATCAGTAAGCATTGTTAAGCCAAAATTTAAAGGAAATTTTTTTAAATGTCTGTTAGTTACTTGACAAATTATCAAGAAAAAACAATTAGTTAAATTCTTACAAAATGAGTTATTACACTATTGACTTTCAAAAAGTCAAATTTCACTATATTTGACAATTCTTAAATTTCTTTAAACAACTATATAGACCAATAACAAAAAAAGCTCTTTGACACACTGACATAATATTGAGGGCATTGTCATTTTATTTTTACGTTTTTTTTAATGTGATATGCTGCATAATAAGGATATTTTAAAAAGAAAATATTTTTAGAACATTTTAAAATTATTACTTTAGTTAAAAACAGAAATTGCTTATTCTCCTAAAAATTGCAAACTTAAATTATATCAAAGTAAAAGATTTGATTTTAAACACAAGAATTAAATGATTCTCTCAATAATTCCAATAAATGAAGTCGTAATCTCGCGTAAAATTTTCATTAGAAAACGTATTTTAAGCAGAGAATGGCTTTTTTTAATATGTATTTCTATAAATTATGGAATATTACAACGACCAACTAACAATAATGACATAACCATTCAATCAGAAATTCCGATTCTTTTTATTTGTCTAATTTGTTCAAATTAAATCAATAATAGTGTGATGTTCAAATTATCAGATTCTAATTCACCGTTATAGTCATAAATTAAAACGAAATAATTGAAATTAGTTGTATTTTAGTCGGTTTCCCATAGCGAGGAGAAACACTGATAATCAGGACTTTAGCTCACTGAAGCAGAGAGCACCGAAGTCTAGCTCAAGCCCTCAAATTATCGTATTATCGAAAAAAACTCAATCAAAATGAGGAGCAAACTTTCAAAACCCAATATCTCAAACCTTGACTTGAGCCACTTTTGTTTATAAGCTTATCGAAGCTAACTAAATCCTAAGTGTTAATGTTTAAGTCAAAGTTGAAGACATTGGGTTTTGAATATGTTTACTCATCTTCAAATATAAACTTTTCTACAAAAAAAAAGCTAATGTTTTTTTTTTTTAATTCTCGGGAAAAAAACGTTTTTATATAGTGTAAGTTTGAGTCTCATGGGGGGGGGGCTATAGCCCCCTTAGCCCCCCCCCCCCATAAATCCGCCACTGCACAAGTAGCTATAGACACTATATGCCTATATTCTGCGTTACTAAAGAAATAGGACTAGGATATAAAAATCCAACGCCCTCAGTACCGAATTCCACTTTCATGCACTATAACCCAATTTACCCCAATCAAGTTTAAGTACCGAATTCCACATAAATATACAATTTACCCCAAACCTTTGAGGTAACCTTTTTTTTTAAATAAAAAAAACATCATCTAAATAATTGTATTTTATATCGTGCTTGAACATCAGTTTTGACCCTAGTTCCTCCAAACTTCCATTGTAGGTAACCCAAGTGGGGAAAGTCTTAGTCTCGAAGTGCAGTTTCTGCTCAGTTAGCAGATATATATTTATAATAGCTATATGCAAGTTTTATGTGGAGGATTCACCAATTGGAGTTGTAGTGAATTGATCTTGGTCTTTTTGTCGGCTGGTCTAATGTTGGGTCGTAGTTGAGTTGATGATTTCTTTTACCTGGTTATATCTGGAGCTCTCCATGGCAGTGAAGTGATTGTGGGCAATCGAGAGGATTGTGGGGTCGATCGGCTCTACTTTAGATCCTTGTATAGGTCCACGTTTCTGATATACCATGCGGCTCCAGTCATTCGTCTGAAGGATTTGTTCTGGAATGTCTGTAACTTACTCCTGTTACTCTTACTGGCAGTTGCCCAGGCTGGACAAGCGTAGAGAATAGTAGGCTTTATCATTGTTTGATTGAGCAACTTCTTAGTTCTTGTTGGAAGCGTAGAGCTCCTGCCAGCAGGGCCGTCGCAAATAGACTGAAGAGGCGACTGAAGAGGCGACAAAAATAGACTGAAGGGGCGTGAAAAATAGACTGAAGGGCCAAAGTGTGTTAGCACACTTTTGCCGAATAAAATATTAAATTATTTTTTTTATGATTTTCATAAATTTTAAAAATTAAAATTTAATTTTAATTAAACTTTTAGTAATTAAAAATTATTAATTAGTTTTAATTAAACTTATATAATAATTAAAAATGATTAACTACTTTTAGGTACACTCGAATGATTTTGTCACAGGGACCATCCACAAATGACGCCACGAGGGTTCTTGCAGCTGTAATTGTTTGTGGATATTGTGGATATGGATTGAGGGGGGAGTGTGTGTGGGGGGGGGGGGCGTTCCGAGCGATGTTCGAAAGTAGAATTAGAATAGTATCGAACTATAATGAACTAAGATAAATAAGGATATAAGTTGACGCGTAAAAGTGTTATAAAATTTCACAATTAATTGCATTGTCTACTCAGGTTGAGTTACAGATTAAATTACCGGATCTAATTCTACTTTCGAACATCGCTAGGAACGCCCCCCCCCCCCTTCCTTTCTACGCCAAATTTCTACATAGTAACCCCCCCCCCCCCTCCCACACACTCCAATCCATATCCACAAACAATTACAGCTGCATGAACCCTCCTCCCTCCCTTGTCAAGCGTGGCGTCATTTGTGGATGGTCCCTGTGACAAAATCATTCAAGTGAGTCTTTTGGTGGCAAAATATCCAGGTGGCAAATCTCCGGAGTAGCAAATCTCTGGCTCCTACAACCATATTCGTGGTAAACTTATATAATAAATAAAAAATAGTAATTTCTTACCTTATTTCGAACGAACAATCCAAGTTTCTTCTAATAATGATAAATCATACAGGCATCATTGCAGCGACGAAATAAAATAAAAAACAGGGGACACGATACGTTGTCTCTCAAACTCCGACTGTCTCTCAAACAGTTTTTTAAAAAACAAAATAAAGGCACAGGATTTCTCGAGTGACGTGACCTCCGCAAGTAGCCTATGAAAGTATTGAAATTGAAAGACAAAATTAGCAAGCAGTTTAACAATAAAAGGCAACCACCGAATTGGATCCAATGTACGTCCCCTTATTTGACCCCCCCCCCCCACCCCCTTGTCGCCATGTGTGGTCATCAGCTCATCACTACTTTTATTACTAAAAAAGCACACTCTGGACGTCTGCGTAAACTTATCCAACAAAAGGCTGAGATGTCGGAGGTTCCGACAAAAGAAAAAATCTTCTACTATCACCTCATCTACTATCTACGGTTCCTTGAAAGTCATTTTACTTTCCCTTTTCAGAACAATCAATCGAAGATTTCGTGGCAAGCTATACGAATTCATGTTACATTGGATCTTTTCCCACAGAAAAGAACAATTCTACTGTAACTCTAAGTGACGCTTGTCTAGACACCTTTTGTGTTTTGGGAAACACAACCCACAATCCCAATGAGGTTGTAAAGTCATTTAGATATCCCCTATCAGACTTCAGAGTGGTAGCGACAAGTCTCCCACGACTCCTTATTCCTTCAGGGCCCAGGGTATCCTATGTATAGAAATACGAAGATGCTTTTTTTCTAGCTTTCTGGGAAAGCTTTCTGGGAAAGGGGGAGGGGGGGGGGGGGGGAGATGGATCACATTGACAATCGGACCATCCACCCGTCTGGCACAGCACGTCATGTCTTTTGTCTGAGTGTGTAAGCTTTTTTTGGTGTTCCAGGATAGATTTTTAGGTTTCCATCTGTGGGGTCTAATGATGAATTGCTATTTGCTGCGATTTTCATTTAGTATTTCGGATGCCTATGCAAAAGTTATCCCCAAGATCATCATATTTAATCATTAATAGATTTTTTAAAACTGTTAGTTCTCAATTTTTTGAAATTTTTTATTCCTACTCCAATTTACTACTTATAAATTTAAATATAAGTAACTTTACCACAACCTTATTCGATTCAATAAAATTAAATGGATATTAGATAAAAATTTTAGTAATTGAATAACTAAATTAACAATATTTAATATTTGTTAACTAGAACGCGAGAAAGATGCTTCTAGATATTACTTCATTGGTTGAGTAGAGTGATAACATTATATCACTTTGCATAGTTGCGTTTTTGATTCACAGATCTCCAAATTGTTACATTTGATAAACTTTTAATGAATATCCCCTATCAATCTGCTATGATTAATTTTTCCCAATTATTTCATATAATTTTTACATAAGTGATGTTCATTATATACATATAATTTGAAGAGTTTAATATCAAATTTTTTTTTTATTTTTTTGTAATGTGCTGAATAGAACTTGGAAGCGTGAAACCCGGACTTTGAAGAGTATGTGTTGTCTTCAATTTCATAAAAAAAAATTCAAATTAATTAAATAATAGTTTCATGTGCAACGTAGCAGATTCTAATTCACAGTTTTAGTCATAAATTGAAACGAAGTAACTGACATTAGTTGCATTTTAGTCGGTTTCCCATAGCGAGGAGAACCACTGATAATGAGAACTTCGGCTCACTGAAGCAGAGAGCACCGAATTCGAGATCAAGCCCTCAAATTACCTTATTATTAAAAAAAACTGGATTGAATAAAGCATGCAAATATTCAAATCCCAAAATCTCCAACTTCGACTTAAACCACTTATATTTATATGGTTCGCGAACCTAACTAAATCCTGTAAGTTAAAGTTTGAGTGCAAAAGTGGCTTTAAACAGAGTTGGTGATATTGGGCTTTAAATTTTTGCTCTTCAAATGTAAACCTCAATTATCAATACTTTTTATGCCAAAAAGAATTTTCATACAAATTTATTTTCGGGAAAAAAAAAGTATTTATGAAAGAAATGTAATTTAAATTACTTGAAGGCATTGTCAAGAATTGCATGTTTTTTTCGTCCCAATTTTAATCGGTGTACACTTTCCACTAAATAATTTCACATTTCTGTATTAAAATAAAATGACAAATGTTTATAAATTTGCCGATTGATTTTATGGTTTGTCAGGAGTTTTGTGAGTCGGCATTTGCGTTGTGTCCTGATTTTGATCTGTTTCACTAAATAATTTTAAGAACTGGGGAGCCCAGTCGGTTAAGGTGTTCGCCTTGCATGTGGAAGGTTTCGGGTCCGGGCATCGCCAAAATAACTGCCGACCTATAAACAGCTCGTGCAGCCAAAAATGTCCGACGAATAATACCCCGTTTAGAGGGAGTGCACGTTAAATATGCTCCAAAAGGCCCGACGCTGCGTACGATGTCGCCCTTAACGGTTGATTTGGAAGCCTACTCAGGTGTCGGCTCGTCACCTGACTGTGGTTCTAAATTACGACGCCCGTCGCAAATCGCCCTCGTGTAGCTCTAGTGCGACAATTATTCAAAGTAAACTAAACTAAATAATTTCACTGTTCGGTATTAAAATATAAATGACAAACATTTCTTAAATTTGCCGAATGACTTTATGGGTTGTCAAGAGTTTTGTGAGTCGGCATTTGCTTTGTGTCAGGATTTTTATCTATTTCACTAAAAAATTTCACAGATCGGCAATCTGTATTAAAATAAAAATGACAAATATTTATAAAATTTGCCGAATTACTTTATGGTTTGTCAGTAGTTTTGTGAGTCGGCATTTGCGATGTGTCCGATTTTAATCAGTGTACACATTCCACGAAACAATTTCACTGTTCGGTATTAAAATAAAATTGATAAACATTTTTAAAATTTGCCGAATCACTGTTTTGTCAGGAGTTTCGTGAGTCGGCAGTTGCGTTGTGTCCGGATTTTGATCTGTGTGCACATTTCACTAAAAATTTCACACTTCGGTATCAAAATAAAAATGACAAACATTTCTAAAATTTGCCGACTGGCCATTTAAAAAAATAAACTTGGGGGGGCGTGACGCCCCCTTCGCCCCCCGCTCGCGACGGCCCTGCCTGCCAGTGATGGGATTCAGAGCTATGGTGGCGACTTGTGCTTTTCTAATGCTGTTTTCAATATGTATTTTAAAGGTGAGTTTGTATCAAGATGTACACTAAGGTACTTGACTACATTTGAGCTAGGAATGTCAGTACCGTTGAATAGGGGATGTGTGGTGGTGGAGGTATTTCTGTTCTTGTTGAAAATTATTGATTCGCTTTTGGAAGGGTTAATTTTAATCTTCCAGTCTTTGCACCAATCAATGACTTCGTCGAGGGCGTGTTGGATATTATTTACAGCAATCTGTGTTTTCTTAGATTTATAGAGGACGGCCGTGTCGTCTGCGAATTGGGCTATTATGCATCTTGGTGTGGAGGGGAAGTAGTTGATATATGTATTGAAGAGTTGAGGGCCGTTAATGCTGCCCTGTGTCACCCCAGCACGCATGGATCTGATGGAGGAGTAGCTGTCTGTGATTCTAACTTGAAATGTTCTGTTCGTAAGGAATGATGCAAAGAGGTGGACAAGTGTAGGAGGGACGTCATTCCGAATGAGCTTGTTAATAAGTCCTGGGTGCCACAGGCTGTCAGATGCCTTCTCTATGGCAAGGAAAACACCGGCAACGCATTCTTTGTTGATGAAGCTATTTGAGATATTTTCAATGATTCTATGAACTTGGTGTGTTGAAATAATTGTATGCAGCAAAACAATTTAAAAAACAATTTTTTATTTGAATAAACTGGTAAAAAAAATTAATTACGGAAAAATATATACGGAAATGATTGTGAAACCTTGCACTAACATTTTTACAGAAAATCCAAAAGAAATCATCAACATGGAGGATTGTTTGATGGTTCTATGAAACATGGGACAGATTTGGCAATGGGAAAGTTGCAATGGGATAAAAATATTAAAATTAAAAAAATTAAAAACTGCAAGTTCTCTGCCAAGTAAGAAAACAAAAATCTTATAAATCTTAACTCGTGAGAGACTAACAGCGAAAAGTAAGAAAAGTTCAAAGGAAACAAATTGCTAGAGCTGCTAGCTAATATGCTCTGTTACTATGCGAATTGGCCAAGGATATGAAAACCCAACGCCCCTCAATACCAATTTATAAATTGCACATAGATTGAAATGCACTATTACCATTGTTGCTAATCGAGTATTTGCTTTTTATCCTCAAACTCCTATAACAATACCCGCAGATCACTGTTATTGATCAGATAATGTTAAAATTGCACATGGATTGTCGTCCGAAACTGACATGGGGAGATATAATTGTTCATTTAGTTTTTTCCATTGAGCTAGAAAGGAAACTGGAGTAAAGTGCCACTCACTTCCCACTCACATCCTTTTGAGCGAACCGGGCAGAAAAGGACTATTTTCCCTACACTTTTATGCAATGCTTGTATGAGACCCCTCTATCATATTGAATTGGGCTCCTAAATGTATTTTAACATTTTTAGTCCGAAAGAATTAACATTCTTAACATTCTTTAACTTTAAATTACAACTTTATTAAGAAATAACCATGTGGATCACTAACTAAGAACCAGCGTAGACGAACCCAATAGCGAAATAGGCAAGTTTCTAGGTTTTCCGCCCGGTTCGTTTCTGAAGCAGTGCTGTGTATTCCTCCGCGTTTCGTTATTAAACCGGCTCGTTTGCTGCCCTGTTCAGTGAATCACGCACATCACTCCAGTTTTCCTTCTAGCTCAATGGTTTTTTCAGACGGCTTTTTGATTTAATAAAGTAAAGTATAAACTAAATCTGATTTTTGCTCTCATGGTTATCCTTTTTTACAGCAATATATAATAGCACAAAAACAAAATTGAACAATCGTTAATATATCCAAGAAATAAAACAACAACGTTTGGTTTGAATCTGAATATGACCCAGAATGCATCGTATAAATGTAGCATTAACGTCATTTCCCAGCATGCACCGCTTCCTTGAGGGACGTCTATGGCACATACATCTATGGCACCACCAAGTAAACCAAACCATCACCAATGTGAAACAGGCTTTAACTGTGACTTTGATTATAGAAATTAGAAATTTGCAAGTAGAATTCGAGATAAAATCTCGCTTTTAAGCTTTTAATTTAAAACATAGTTTTGTTTCTATATAAGTAAACTTTGATAAAATATTAAGTTATTACACACTGAAAACAACACTTATAATGACTTAGTACCTATCAGTATGGCCAAATATTGCTTCGCACAAAAAGACTGTTCTGTAAACATGAAAATGAGGATTTTTTGGGATTACACATTCATTTGGCGCCTTTCAGACGGCACCACTCTTTTGTTGCCATGCATCTCCATTATTTTAACATACATACTCATGAGTGCCATTACGAGTTAAACGTTTCCGTTTCGCAATACGAATTATTTAAGTGGCGCCTTCGTAGGAACAAAGCATCATGCGGGTTAGTCACAATTATTCCATGCAACCCAGCTACTCGATAGATTCCACCACATCGAGAGGACACAGGACAATTGATCGACAAATTTATGGCGGTTTTGTTGTCTGAGAACGTCGATTCCTAGTTTAAGAATTAAGTTGTGTGTGTTTTATGAAGCAATAAATGTGATTCAACAAAGGAAGCGAAAAAGTAGTTGTAAAAGAGTATGAAAGAATATATATTTTTATTTTTCATTCTAAAACGTAAAAAGCTAGTAGAACAGTACTTGGAACATTTTCTTTAACCCTTTTAAACCGGCAATCAGATGGCGCAGACTTAAGTTTATGAGACTAAATTTTAGAGTTTTATCGAAAAAAATTGCTTAAACAGTATCAATGCCAGCAACTCCTTAAAAACAAAGTCATTTTTATACAAATAACGAATGGTACATGTCAGCTGCTTCGGTATCGATATTTTTAAAAAGCTGGAACATTCTCTTTTATACCCGCATGATCGTGATAGCTCGGTCTTAAAGGGATATAAAGTATTTACACACCTCTCAGTCCTCAAAAAATTAGTTTACGAATACCAAGTACTATAAGTTTGACAGTGAAAACATTTTATGATAAATCCAAAAATAGCATAATGAGAATATTCGTCTTAAGTGGCTACCCTACCTGTCTTTGTAATCTAATTTTATATATTTTAAATTTCGACTAATAACCTGCCCTCTGTTAATATCTACAGGTTATAGTTTATTACTTGACTCAACCATTAATTTGTCAAAACTGTTGCTGTTGTTGTCGTGTCCATGATGTGTGCAAAAACTAGATGGATCCGAAGCTGTCGTAGACAGCTTTCGCTATTTCTTCTGCATCTTCGGAGAGAATTAAAACTTCTGGGTCTTCAAAGCTAATTCTGAAGAGCCTGGCTTGAATTGCTGGGCAGCCAAAGATATGCTGCGGGGACAGTTGGACACCAGGACAGTTTGGGCAGTGTGTGGAGTAGCTTCTTTGTCCTTCCGTTGAGATTTTCATTCCTTTTAAATGTTTTGTTCGTAGTCTGGCTATTATTGAAGATATTGTACGGTTACAATTTAGAGCAGGGATGGAATATTTAAAATAGTTTTTGATAAGTCTACGGCTGGCAACTGCATTGGCGTCAACGAGAGTTATGAGGTTAGATGATTGGGGGCAAGCTCTTGATTCTTTGGCAAGCTCATCGGCTTTTTCATTTATAAGGATGTTAACATGAGCTGGTATCCACTGTAACGTGCAGGTTTTCTTGGCTGCGATGACTTTGTTGATGGATAGGATTATTTCATGGCTGATTTGGCACTTGCCCTTCTGAATGGCCTGCAGGGCAGATCTTGAATCAGAAAGAATGGTAATGCCACTGGATCTGTGGATGCTTTTGGACAGGAAAATCTCCAACGCGCTCTTGATGGCAACGAGTTCGCATGTATAGTTGGAGGCAATTTTCCCTACAGGAATTTTGTGACACTCATTTTCATCGCCTGGACCCGTTAAGAAAACTCCTGCACCTCCTCCATCAAGATTTGAATCGGAGGAGCCATCTGTGTAGGCTAATACTAAATTTTGGGCTTTGGTGGTGAGTTCATTGATGGTATGGTCGCCTTTTTCTTTAATTATCGAGACCGGTTCTTTTTTGGTGCAGGGTCGTATGAGGTTTACGTTTACGATTGTCTGCGGGTGAAGGTGCAAAGTATGAATAGGTTCTTTCGGAATTTCAAGTGACTTATGCTGAAGGTGGATATCTTTCCTGATTTCCAGATCATGCTGTAGGGTTGAGGATTTTTTAAGCCTGGATTTTTCGCTCCATGCTTTGAAAGTTATATTGGAAATGTGGTTTTCATGTAGGCTTCGTATGTTATTTGTGAATTTAATTGTGGATAATTTTCTTCTGTTTTCTAAAGGAGTTAGGCCACATTCCTTTTCAGCTTTGATGTTATTCGTCGATGAGACAGCTCCAATGATGATTTTTGATGCCCTGTACTGTATCCTGTCGATCTTTTCTCTTGCAGTGGGCGTAGCTGGGGCCCAGATGGGTGCAGCGTATTCAAGAATGGGCCTGACTATGGAGGTATATGTATTAAGAAGGGTCTTTGGATTTGATCCCCAAGATGCACCGCAAAGTTTTTTTAAGGATGTTAAGCTTTTTTAGTGCTTTATTTGAGACATGATTGAGGTGTTGCGAGAATCTAAGCTCTGCGTCAAGAGTGAGTCCAAGGTATCGTGGATTAGAAGTTTGTTTGATTTCCGAGCCAAAGAGCTTGATGGAAGGATGGAAGGAGCGTCTATTTTTCCTGTCAGTTGAGAAAATACAAAGGTTTGTTTTATCTGGATTAATAGTGAGCTTAAGCTCTTTGACCACGTTTCAATGCCCTGCATGCATTCATTTAGGGCTGTTTGTGAAGTCTCCAAGTCTTTATGTATGCCATACTGCGATGTCATCGGCATAACAGGCCACTTTGACTTCATTGCTTAAGTGGTGGTCGATCGTATTCATGTACAGGAGGAAAAGCAGTGGGCTAAGCACGGAGCCTTGGGGAACTCCTGCCTTCGTATGGTGAGTGTGTGAAAAGGTGCCATTTACTTTGACTTTGAAGCTTCTTTTCCTGAGGAAATCATTTATCCAGATCAGAGCGTTTGATGATATGCATGTTGCATGGATTATGTTGATCAGTTTTTGTCTCCATACTCTGTCGAATGCTGCAGAGAGATCTAGGAGGACCATAGTTGTTTTCTTTTGCGGCTTTTCTTGAAACCCATCAATCACAGATTGGCAGAGGTAAAACAGCTGGTCGACGGTACTGTGCTTTGCTCTGTATGCGGTTTGGTGAAATGCAAGACAATGTTCTGTGTGATCCACTGCATCAACCTTGTGTGTATAATGCGCTCCATGAGTATGCAGAGGATGCAGGTTAATGAGATGGGTCGGTAATTTTTGCGGTTGGTAGCGTCTTTTCCTGGCTTGAGGATGGGAATAATGACAGAGTTCTTCCAGATCTTGGGAAGCTTGCCTGAGCGCCAAGAGATGTTGAAGATGTTTAGCAAGAGTCTTTTAGCATTTTCCCCAAGGTGAATTATCATTTGGCCAAAGATGAGGTCAGGTTCAGGTGATTTTTTTGGATCGAGGCATTGAATAGCAGAATTAAGTTCCTCAACAGTAAAGTCAGATGTGAAAATGCCATTTTCAGTGTTCTTCCTGTTGCTCTTAATGATTGATTTATATTTATTGTAGATCTTCTTGTCTTCTGCGGAGAATTCTATTTTACTCGAGTCTTCATAGGGCTTTGCAAGCAGATTTGCTGTTTTTTTGTTTGTTCTAGCAGTTGACCCATTTGTGGTGATGACATTTGATTGCGGGCTGTCCTGTGTTGTGATGATGGAGTTATTTAGGACCTTGATCAAGTTCCAATACTGGGACGCTCCTTTTCTTGGGTCAAAACTGCTGCAGAGTTCACTCCATTTTTCTTGTTTGCTATCAGAAATGGCTTCTTCTATTCTATGACTAGCTTCGATGAGCTTGCATCTTAGCTGCTCGCTGTTGTTGTTCTGGAGCTCTTTGCAAAGTTGGTCACTCTCTTGGATAAGTTCTTCGATGTTATTGTCCCTCCAGAAAGGAATCCAGTCATTTCTTCTCTTTCCTCTGGGAATATGATGTCCTGCTGCTTTTTGAATCCGGTTAGTGAAGAGGGAGAGGAGTTCGTCTAGGTCACCGTGATCGATAGACTCAGAGCAAAGGCCTTCAAGTTCCTGGGTAAACTCGAACCAGGGTCGGGAGGGTTCTTGGTTCATTGAGAAGTTTGTAACAATTGGATAGTGATCACTGATGGCAGAATCGAGTACTTTCCAGTGTGTTTTACCTGTTGATGGGTGGCTAATGGCAGTGATATCAATTGCAGATGCTGTGCCATTTGTTCTGGAAACGTAAGTATTTTCTCCTGTGTTAAGAATAGTAAGATTTAGATCGTCAACGAGGTCTTCTATTTGGATTCCCTTAGAATCAAGCAGTCTGCTGCCCCAAGAGGGGCTTTTAGCGTTGAGGTCTCCCAGAATAATTTTCGTCTCAGCCCTCGAGGAGGCAAGGTCTTGCAGCAGGTCAGTATTAATTGGTGAGGTATTTGGATGGTAAGCATTTACCACGGTAATCGTGTGTTTTGGGAGAAGAATATTTATTGCTTGAGCTTCTGTACTGCTGTCAGTTGGAGGGGCAGAAGCAACTTCGATGTATTTAATTTCTGGTGTCTTGATTAGGAAAGCAAGTCCTCCACCATTGCCTGTGTTCCTATCTTTTCTGATGGTGGTGTACCCTTTGATTTTGAGACACAGTTTTGTTTCTTGCAGGCATGCGATATGAATATTATTGGTATTAAGGATGTACATTTAGTGCATGAGAGTTTGCATTTGATGAGAGTGTGCATTGAGTGAGCATTGAGATTTGCATGAGAGTGTGCATTTAGTGCAAATGAGCATTTAGTCTTTTCATTTTGAAATTCTCTTGCTACCACTAATTTAATGCAACAAGTAATATTTAGTTTATGTAATTAGAAGCTTCGATTTGCGAATGTCGATCATCGAGTCATAGCGTGGCGATCATTCCAAAAAACATCTCTATGCATGGTTTCTGAACTGTGCAAGGTTTGTGAGCCTAGTTGTTGACCTGATGATCGATTTTTATTATTATTCACATATAATTTGGCACTATATTTTTTGCCTTATAATGAGGATGAAGAAATTAAAAAAATATTTAGGTACCCCTCCTTTGGTGTGGATGTGCTTCCACTTGAAAAAAAAAATGAGAACATAGTTCTAAACTAAATATTTTATCAGAAGAAATTATGTAACAACGATTGGCAAGAACATTTGCTATGCTTACAATTATCGAAATGAACAATACATACGACAATTATAGACCATAGTACTGGACAATTTATGTGGGACAAATTAAGTTAAAATATGAAAATTCAGACTGTTTTTAATTTTCATTTAATTAAATTATTTTTATAGAAAAAAAACCCGACAGGAATCTGAATGTTGACTAAAAAATTCTGTTACAAATGTATTCATTTAATAATATTAGCTTTTAAATCATTATAAATAGTCGGAAGAAAGATGCAATCAAAAACATTCCCAAATGTCTTGACGTATTTTGTGCCAGGATGACTGTTATTGCACAACTTAACTTCACTATTTCGCTTGAAGATTTTTTTGTTGTGTTATAATATATGTCTTAGCGGCTCAGTGGCTGAGGGGTATTACGTATCCGCCTCATAAGCCCATCGTGCTGGGTTCGTGCTCCGCCTTGAGTGGTCAGAGTTTTAGGATGGGAAAACCATGGCCACGCATGTCATATGATTATGTAGCATGTAAAAGATCCCTCTAGTATCCATTTGGATTGGGTTCCATCGGCAAAATTAAATCTCGACATACTTTAACATGCATAAAAAGCTATGACTCATTGTAATGTAAACGTCAAAATTGGTAGCGAGAGTCGTCTAGTGGTGCCTCTAAAAAAATGTCTCTCAGTTCTGGGGAATATGACAGATGTGCAAAGGTTTAGCCGCCAATAAAGCAGTCCCGTTGAAAAAAAAATTATGACTTTTATTGCAGGATTTTTCAAAGGCAGTTCCCCTGATTTGTTTACGAATCTAGATACTGATACGTCACTTGACAGATTATCACGCGACATCCTGTTTCAGATTGAAATCAAAACTAGTATCCATTTAAAATTTAAATAAAATTTAATATTAAAATTAAAATACGACTCAGAAAAATGAAGAAATGAGGGTTCTTTTTTTAAAAATTAGGACAGTGTGCAGTCAATTTAAAGAGAGAGAAAAAAAAATGATTTGTCAAAATTCACTACAACACTGGACTTTTGAGCAGAATGTACTTATAGCGAACACTGAGAACCAAATAGCTAAATACTGAATGAAATTAAGAATCAGTAAATGATAGGTTTTCGAACTTTAAAAAAAATCAGCTATCAGCTACAGCTATTTAATGCTTTGTAAGAGTTCTGTGATATCGCTGTGAGATAAACTACGTTTTTATCTTCTTAAAGTTATTAATTTTTGCTTTCTACCTGCCATCTGTTGACAGTTTATGATTTCAAATTTAGTTACTGTTATTGAAAATGTATTATAATGTTTTTCGTTCCTTTATTTTCGAAACCTGAATCGCACCTTCAAACCCGATATTAATATTCCGAAATAGATTCTTGATGTAAGTTTTTTTCCTAACTGTTATTTAAAATTATCTTGATATTAGAAATCATTTTCCAATGCTTCGAAGAACACAGTATTCAGTTATAACAGTGACATCTTGCGACAATTTAATTTCCTGATGTTTTATTACTTTTTACAGCTATTTAGCTCTAAAAAACTCATTTTAATCCCCGTTATGAATTTCTACATTAAACTTTATGTATCCCTTATAGCTAACTTTAAGTTACATAATGTATATTTAAAAATTTCAATTTAGACTTCAATTTTAATTAAACCATCAGGTCCTCATTAAGGCCACACAGCCTATACGTTTGGTGACTTGCACCAGTTCATTAACAAAAAACTACTCAGTTTGATTCTTATTATGCCTAAACACAGATTCACATATTTTTCCATATATATATATTTAAATTATGTAAATGAATATTGTCTACCAACAAATAGAACATTTTTACAATTTAGTCTATAAAAATAATAAATTACTTATATAGTTCTGTCTGTTTTAAGGTCATAGCGGAGGAGGTTCTATAACAGACGGTGCACTGTTAGTTTGATGACTTCGGTGCACCGTTTGTTTCAGAACTCCAATAAGCTATGACTTCAAAATAGAATTTTGCAAATTTTAATTCATAACAATTAAATTACATATTTATTTTATCGGTTGATATTTCGCATTAGACATTTTTTAATTCGAACTATTAGTTGCAAGAAAACTTATGATTAGGAGTTGTGGGGTACACATACTGTGATTTTGTCCTCTAACTCACAGGAGGCAAAGTTCAGTGATGTACGACATTTTTATTAGAGGGTAGAAGATGGTTAGATTAGTTTGAATTATCGTCACACTAGATCTAAACGAGATTAGCGACTGGCGTCATAATTTAGAACCACAGTCAAGTGACGAGCCGATACCTGAGTAGGCACCCAAAGCAACCGGGTAGAAGATGGTTTCGAGTTACGTCCGAATATTAAGATTAAGGTGTGAAAACAAGGTCGCGACATAAATTTTCTTCGCATGATGCAAGTGTTTAAAAAGCCGCCTTATCCAAAACCTTCTAGTAGCAACTTCAAAATTGCAACTTAAAGGGTAAGTAATGCATCTCAATGAAAATAATGTTAAATTCCTGGAACAAATTGTTCTGTCATACAAGCAATTCAAAATCAGTGAAGTAATTTTCTGAAAATGAATACATTAGAATTTACTTATTATTAGATAATATTCTCACATCTGAAAATGCCGCCCTATATCATTTGTGCCTGATAGAGCCGCCTCTCTGCTTTATAACGCCACGGCAGTAGGGTGGTCCGAAAAAACAAAATTTTCGAGTATCAACTTCAAACCGGTCTCAAAAGTTGCGTATCGTTGATCTGAATAACGGAAAAATAATTAAAAAATTCTAAACATATAAACATAATAGGCCCCGTTGGTTTGAAGTTTCGAAAAAAGGCAAAAAACGACTAACTTCGAAATTTCATCCAAAATTTACAGATAAATTATTTTGCTTCCAAACAGCGTTTTTATGCGAGAAATAATTCAGTTCTTACGAAAAAAAATAGTTTCAAACATATAGTTTTGTAATTTTAAGTTGCACAAAAGGTTTAAAATGTACAAATTTGACGAAATTTTGGGATTTTCCTTACTCCCAAAACCTAAGCTAAATTGCAGTCAACACCATTAAAAAAAACATTTTAATGCATTAAAATACAAGATTTATAAAATAGGAAGTCGATTTAAGCAGGAAAACGGCCGTATTTACCTGAAAAGTCAGAACCGTCGCGTGGTGCGGAGCTTTTTACCCCTTTATAATAAAAGGCTTTTAAATAACAGATAACTTAATGAAAATAAGCTTTGAATAAGGATAAAAACATTTAAATTAATATATATTTATCTAAAAAAATCTAGTTGATGCAATGGTTGGGCTACAGAACTTAAAACAGGTATGGGAAAGAAAATAAATTCGTAAAATTATATCATTTCATTGTAAAATTTCTTTCAATGCACGATATTTGAGCAAAGGTTGGTATGGTAGCCACTCTCTTCCAGCACCAATGACCTCATTAGAAAAATATCGGTTATCAACCGGATAAATTATTATTTTAATTAATTATTACCTTTAATAAATATGAAAACTTTTAAGTTTTGCAAGGGAAGTATTATTTAAAAAGTTTATGTTTTAACCAGTCTTGACAGTTTTTGAACTAGAAATAAAAGTAAACTTAACTTTTAAACGAAAAATTTAATGATTTTTCTTTTTACTTGCTTTATTTTTAAAATCTGATGAAGTAATAAAGTTTAAAAAGAAAGATTTTGTTCCTGGTACCCATAGAAGAGGGAAAATGGGGGATCATAAACCATATAGCTTTCTTGTCCGTCAGTCGGCACTTGAAAACAGATGTAGCGCATAAATCAGTCTGGCCACTTGAAAACGCATGCAGTTGGACTCCACCAATAGGTATGTATTATTACATATAGAGAAAGCGACTAATTCGGTTCTGAGGTTTGATTTCGATTGAGTTTAGTGAGAATTGTTGTGAGATGTATTCTCAGAAAAAGTTTAGTACAAGGCAGAAAAATCGCTGTAAAATTTTTGGTTTCCCTAAAAAGTTAGGAAACAGTATGTTACCGACATATGAAGATGTGATATTATGTTGCTTAGAAGAAATCTCATCGAATTTAAATGATAAAGTAAAATTTTAGAAAATAGCAGACAATGTTGCGACTCAGGTTGAAGCAATTTATCGCAAGGCTTATATTGTGAAGATGATAAAACAGTATAACGATAAATATTTCAAATTGAAAAAGCAGTACAAACGTTTCAATAAACATTAAAATTATCATGCGAAAGTGAACGCATTTGTAAATGAAGCTAAAGCAAAGCTTTTTGATATTGCAGCATGCAAGTGCAAAATATCTTTTTCTTGTGGATGTGGCAAAAGTGCCAATAATTGTACTTGCCTTGCAGTGGTAGATTGTATATGTGAGAAACAAAAAAAGATACCACCCATTGAAAGAAAATTTATTCTTGATCAGAGAACAAGTCGTGGCCTCTATTGGCCTCAAGCAAAGTATGCGGACATGAATCTAGAGATAGCTACATAAGATCGACACTTTTGTCTAGAAGCCATATGCCAGAAATGTCACAAAAATCTGCCTTTACACGAATTCACTTAGAAAAGGAAAAATATGTTTACACATTTAATTACACATCTGTGCAATGTTCATTAAACTACACAAGATAAAATATGGATGATTGGTTGGGTGGAACTCGAATTACAGTCACCTCCCCGTGGTGAGTTCTACGTCATTTCATAAAATAAAAAATAAAAGAAATGGGCGAAGAGCTGCATTAACAGGAATTCTTTTAAGGTAAATATATATTAATTTAAATGTTTTCATCCTTATTCAAAGCTGATTTTCATATTTTTTTTTCAATAAGTTATCTGTTATTTGGAGATATCATTTGGGGTAAAAAGTCCCGCACCACACGACGGTCCTGACTTTTCAGGTATATAAGGCCGTTTTTTACTGGTCAAATCGACTTCTTATATTATAAATCTTATATTTTAATGTATTAAAATGTTTTTTTATGGTGTTGACTGCAATATAGCTTAGGTTTGGAGAGTTAGGAAAATCCCAAAATTTCGTCAAATTTGTACATTTTAAACCTTTTGTGCAACTTAAAATTACAAAAATATACGTTTGAAACTATTTTTTCGTAAGAACTGAATTATTTCTCGCATAAAAATGCTGTTTGGAAGCAAAATAATTTATCTGTAAATTTTGGATGAAATTTCGAAGTTAGTCGTTTTTTGCCAACGGGGCCAACTTCAAACCAACGGGGCCTATTATGTTTATAATTTTAGAATTTTTTTAATTATTTTTCCGTTATTCAACACAACGATACGCAACTTTTGAGACCGGTTTGAAGTTGATACTCGAAAATTTTGTTTTTTCAAACCACCCTACTGTGCAGAGCCTCATCTAACATAAGGCCCGTTAGGCCCGAGTCTAGGGACCCAAATTTTAGGGGGCCCTACATTTAAGTTTCTATTATACTATAGACTCGCACAATTTCAGCAAAATTTTTTTAATTTTCTGCGACTCTACTTTGTTTTTAGCTTGACTTTGGCACAGACATTGACCTAACGTGATTGGTTTGATCGATGTTATAAGGAAGTCTATAAAAATGGTAACAAAACTCTGATACATCGGCCAACTAGCACCATCATTACAGGCAATCATACACAAAATTTTCCGTTAAGGGGTCCCAAAACTTGTTTTGCCTATAGTCTGAGTTTTCCTGGATCAGGCCCTGGCCCTGTGTGAAACTAATAGGCAAATGGTAATAGTGGGGTCCATATTGAGTTTTTTGTTGTGTTCGTGTGAGGGCGTTGCGGGCTTTAAGAATTCGATTAGTTTTCCTAAAAATATTGGTCCCCCATTGATGCAAATGAAGATTCAGGATACTGTGTTACTTAAGGGTTACTTTGATACTTAAGGCTACAGAAATTTTGCTTTGGAATTGAATATTTAGTAGAAATTTAACAGGAAGACGATTGCTATTACAAATTTAGCACCTGCAAATAAACACAAAAATTTATATATTAGCTGAACAAAAAAAAAATCTTAGCTGACTTGTGGCTGATTAATAAACGATTGTAGCACATGTTTTCCATGTGTGGGTTTTACCTACAATAAAAGATAAAACCTTATAGGTCCTGACACGCTCATGACAAAAAAAAACCCCTCAAAATAGGCCAGTCAGTAATCTTTTGGTTTTATTTAAAATCTCCGAATGCAACTTGAAACCAAACCTTACATTTTCAATTATGGTTGATAGCGATAATTGGGTCGAGTAGTCCTTAAAGGGATAAAGATTATTTTCAAAATATAAATAAATTCAAACATATATATTTCCTTAGTAAGGTTGAAAATATAAATGTAGCAAGTTCTAAACATACAAAATATTAAAAGTGCGCCCTCAAGCGTTGATTAGGTGCATATTTGTTTTCAATCTTCCAAATTAAATACTAATCATACATAGATTAAAATGTGTAAGAGTGTTTCTGAGGAACCTATGAAAAATGAATTTATAAATCAAACTTTAACCTCCGAAATATAAACTTTTTAAAATTATTTAAAACACAAAAAAAACTAACATTTAGGCGTACATTTTTGTTTTTATTCTGAAACTGCCTACCAGCCATTCATGTGAAAACAACCGTAATATGTATAAAATATTTAAAATTTTACCGTACGTTGTATGATAGGGTGATAGTACCACGACGCTTTTTTCAATAACTGCGTAATGGTACTTAAAAATGGAAATTTCTGTGAATTAACAATACATTGAGTTTTTTTTAAACTAATGCATATCTTAAATATGATATACTATAAGCTGTGTAAAATTATAATTTAGAGCAACCTACCTATAACATAGTTTAAGTTATTAACTGTCATTTGACGTGACAGAATGACCGTGACGGAATGACTGAAAGTTTCATAAACATATATTAAATTAAAAGTGTGCAAAGTAATAAATTTAATATATTTTTATTATCTAGAATACTCTTAAGATATTACATTATATACATTTATTCACAAGTGAAAGGTTTTTCAAACACGTATCGAGGACGATTTCCAACTAGTTGAAATGCTGGCTGAATTTGCAGAGCCAACAAATCTTTTTTGTCCACTAGGCATTGATCTTCTTTTTCGAGAAATGGGAATACATGTCCTTTATCGTCCCCTGCTTTCTTCAACCATAATTGAAAACTTGAAATACATTGTAAAACTTAATTTGTAAAAATTACACAAAATTAAAAAATTTTAAAAATTTTATCGAAGTTGACATATTTATGGAATTGCCTTAAATGCGTTGACCCGATGATCGATTTTGGTTACGCTATATTTTTTTTAATTAAATAATCAAAATAAAAGTAACCTTAAATTATCAATAAAATCTTCCAAAACGCGTTGTGGAAGATTTACAAATTTTATATTTCCGTGAAAATAAACAGCGATGCTAAATCACTTACAGTTACGAATGCAAAAACATTTTTAAATTAATATTTGTAAATAATTTTAATATAGTAATTTTAACCTAATATTGAACAAGCTTTAGTAAATTATGTATTGATGTTATATTAGTAGGTTCTTAAAGGATTAAAAATTATTTTCAAAAAATAAAAAATTCAAAACATTTAAAAGACTCTCTCAAGCGGTGATTAGGTGCATATTTATTTTAGTTGCAATCTTCTAAATGAAATATTATATAAAGCAATTAAATGGTCTACTTTTGTTTTTGATGAACCTATGAAAAAGCAATTTCTAAATCAAACTTTAACATTATTGTCTAAAACATATGAAGAAGGATAGCATTATGCCAACAATTACGTTTTTATTCTGAAACTGCCTACCAGTCATTCATGTACAAATTGCAGTATTATGTATAAAATATTTAAATCTTCACTAATTGATTGTCAATCATCAGGTCTTAGCATATGGTGTTTTAAGCACCAAGACCCTGAAGCAATCCTGCACAATAAACCACGTCGACGTGTACTCCTCATGCTTTGACCTGATGATTGATTTTGGCAAAACTTTATATTTTATTGTTTAATCAAAATGTCGAGGAATTTTCACAAATTTAAGTTTTCGTGTAAAAACAGCGATATTAAATCACTTCGATAGACGAATGCTAAAACCACTTTTAAAGTTAGGCCCTAATACTTTAATATTGAACAATGTTTTGCTAATATATATGTAGATGTTATTTGTCGGGTAGTTAAGTGGAGATTTTTCTTTTTATAAAGTTTACTAAAATCTTGAATAGGTATTACACCACCTCAACAATTAATGAAACACAACATTTTTTCTTACAAATTGTAGTAATTTTAGTTTTTTCAAGGCCCAGAAATGCTCATTAATAATTTCGCTGCGTAAAATTATTTTTGCCGCGTAACATATCATAGGAATAGCATTATAGAATCTTTGGAAAATGACGCTTCACGTATTGGTACTTTCAGAACCGACTCTTTGTAGCATAACTTTTGAGGGATCTTGGTTATTTTAATAATTTGGATCGTTGGGTACAAATACGTCGATAACTCTTATTTAATTATCTCAACTATTAAACTATGTTATTCATTTATTTTATTTGATGATGAATAGCTATTAAAAATATCATATTACTTAAAAAGAAATGTTGTATTCATAGATTTTTTTTAAATATTATTTTATTTTGCCACCCTTTGGGTTTTCTACACCTAAAAAAGATGGTAAACTATTCGTTTGTTTAGTAAACTTTATTAAATAAAAATAACGTATTTTCATAACCTCTTAAAACCCCCCAACACAATCCTACTCACATACTCTTTGTGTAAACACATTTCTCAAATAAATATTTAAAAGTATGTCTTACCTGGCAACAATGAACGTTTTCTATTTTCTGAGGAGCTCTCAATCGGAATCGGCGCAATAAATCAGCGGAAGTGTGGCAGCGAAATCAATTCGATTGCAAATTAAGATTTGATTGTTTTACTTAGATTGATATAAGGATGAAAACATTATTTTTATAATTGCGTGAAAAAAAATCCGATTTTTACACTATAATTTTAATATCAGACGCGTGCGAAAAGTTATACTTTATAGAAACAGTGATAAAAAAAATACTTTTTTTCACCCAAAAGCAGTGAAAAAAAGTACTTTTTTTCACTCTTTTCTTAAGATGCCAAAATTTCAAGTAAAATTTCTAGTTCATAATATTCATAAAATCCAGAAATTTATTGATCTGCTTTATTTATAAATATTTTGCGCGTGAATGTTTATTATTTTTATTTTTGAATCAGTATCCATGTTCAAATGTTTGACTTAAAACTAAAAAATATGTTTGCCTTTTGTAGTTCCAGAGATTTACCGATGCCGATCTTCTTTACGTAAAAAAATTAGCACGTGAATTATTTTTGAACCAATGAGATTTGATTTTTTTCACGTAATTATAAAAAATAGTGTATGAAACACGTGTGAAAAGTAAACTTTTTAAAACACGTGTCATTATTTCACTCGCTCGTGAAATAAAATCCACTAGTTTTAAAAAGTGTTACTTTTCACACTTGTTGCATAAATAACTATTGCGCAATTGACACAAATTCCATGCATGGGAATATCCTATTTAGGGAAAATTAACCCACTCTGAATCAACACTCTGGACTATTTTCCAACCTCTACTAAATCTCTATTCCTAAATTTGTCTGTTTTCTTCATTTTCCCGAGACTCAACTTTAAATCGCTGGAAGAAAAAGTTTGTAATACGTACAACTGTTGAACAGAAATGCTATTTATATCTGGTCATTGGATAGAAGGAATTTGCGTATGAACTTATTGAAAAAAGCATGCGTCTTTGGTACATAAAAAGGTGCAGATATACTTTGAAATTGAATATTTTTTGAAAAATGAAATAATTTATTTTTAGATAAAAAAAACCTTAGTTTTTCAATTAAAAAAATCATAAGGGCATGTCAGTATTGATAGTTAATGGTCAATTAACCGTTTATCTACTGACAGAACTTATTATTACTTATAATAAGGCAGCTGTTTCACTTTTCATTGTTCGTTTGGAGAAAATGGGGGCACGGTGGAACTTTTTCATTGAATTATAAGGTTTTAGAACATTAAAGTCTACAGAAAAAACTAAACTCCTCTGCACAACAGCCCATTACTGGGCCATGGCCTGCCGTGCCAATTTCAGCTTTCGTGACCTAGGTCTGGGGTGCTAGGCATAAGTCCCGGTAAGGCGGTCAGCCTCACGCGGAATAAAGTCTACAGACTAGGTAAAGTAAATTGTTCAGAAAATTTTAACTTAGATGCGTCAGCCTGATGGTAGCAATAAGTCCTTTTTAAAAGGACTTCCATTACTTTGCGTTGTTCGTTTAAGAGAAAATAGATATTAGTGGGGATTTTATATTAATGCAGTATTTCAAAACATTAGAGACTAAAATGGCAAATCATATTCAACAAAAAATTTCGTTGTTGGTAAGTGTAATTAATTTGTATAAAAGAAAGATAAAAAAACGAAAATAAATTCATCTTAATGTTGATTTTATGTTCCAACAATTTCTGATTAATTTTTATAATTAATTCAAAAGTTATGATTCCAATTTTTTCCCATTAAATTTCAGCTAAAAAAATTAATATTTTTTTCCACATTTTTTAAGTTTCAGTCGATTACATAACAAATAAATTTCGCACATTTTAAATTTTTAGAATAAAAAATAAAAAGTTGGTATTGTAAGGGTAATATAAGTACGAAAGTGCTCCCCTTATTATTGTTTATTAAACAGATAGAGTAGTATTATGAATCGCAATGGAAAAGCTCATCTCATAAAACTCTCAGAAACGCCATTTTTCGTCGTTCACAATATGATCTATCGTAGGGTTGATCCAGTTGTGGTATTCACATCTACGATATAATGAAAAACTACTATATAAGAACGTCTCTTTCAATATGACCAGATCGATAAATTAAAGAATTTCAAAGTTTTGTAATTGACAGAAAAAAATTCTCACGTCCCTTATTTTTTATAAATCGAATTGCAATGGAAAAGCTAATCTCAAACTGTCTGATACGCCTATTTTTTGCAACTCACAAATTGATATATCGTATAGGATTGGCCAAGTTGCAGTATTCACATCCACGATATAAAGAAAAGCTACGATATAACGACGTCTCTTATAATAAAACCCCCGTAGATAAATTAAAAGTTTTCAAAACTCTATTATTGGGTTTCTAATTTTGAAATTATAATTTCAAAATTTATAAATAATACTTGAAAAGGAAATTCCGTTAATCACAGATTTCGAACTGAAAATATTTAAATGATTAATCATTATAAAATTGTGGTATCTTGAATTATTTTGCAATTTACACTAAAGTTCATACAATGACGACCACTTAGATTTTAGTTTTAGTTTGAATTATCGTCGCACTAGAGCTACACGAGGGCTATTGGCGACGGGCGTCGTATTTTAGAACCACGACGACCACTTAGAAAAATTAAAGAATTTCAAAGATTTGTACAGAAATATTTTGTTCCCACGTCTTTTATTTTGTTCATAGAATCATTATGGAAAAGCTAATCTCACACAACTCTCCGATACGCATTTTTTCGCCGCTCACAACATAATACATCGTAGAGTAGTCCGCAGTTAAACTAAAGTTCTAAAATTCTTTATTTAGCTTTCTAATTTACGGATAATTTTATTTAAAATGGCACCTTGCAGCGAAGGCGCCTAAACCCGTATACATTGAAGATTCATGGATTATTCATGGTTGGAGCAAACAAAAAGTAAAATATTTTCGAACTAAAAAATTTTAATAATTAATTGATTTTTAAAAAATTGTGGTATTTAAAATTATTTTGAAATTTACACTAAAATAGAAAACAAATCTTACCCTTGAATCCCGAGCGATGAACCAGAAGGGCGAGTTGCTTGCAAATGATGTGGATGATCCTTCCCACTCGTCCCAAACTACAATGCAAAGTCAAACGAATACGATTCTTCGAATTCTCCTCACCTCGATGCGAAAAGAATCAAAAGAAAAAGCCTTTTTAAAAAGGAATTGAGTCATAATTTCAAAAGGTTTGTGATTCCAAACTCGTTCTGGAGAACCGTTTGTGTCTGTATTTGTTGATATTAGAATAACTGTTTTTTTTAATAACTTTCCAAATTTATTAAAGCTCTTAAGTTTGAATGTGAGCGATTTTCTATTTGGAAATGGTTAAGCTTAGTTACGTTTGAAATGTATTGTTAAGGAAAACAACGTAATTTGATTAAAATTGTGGAACTATGGCAAATGGGGTTGCTAACCAGTGGCGGATTCGGATTATTTTTTTTGCCAGAACCTATTTTCAAGCCTTTAAATTAAGGGAAGAAATTAATTGTTCATTACAATTAAGTATAATTCATTCATTATCAATGATAATTTTAAATCTGCTAATAATCAATTTTAATCATTAATATACATTTATTATTCACGTGTTCATTGATTTTTAATTTATTACAGATGATTTCAATTTAGGAGGAAGCCAGGACCGCTACCGTTACAACCGTATTAGGGTCATTATCAACTTTATAACTTCTAACAAACTTATTTTTCTATTACAATAGTGTAATATTAGTAATACTAGTTAAACATCCTAGTTATCATCTTAAAATAAAACTTAAAATGTATTTAAAAATACATCACATCACTTTAAATATTATTAAAGTACATTAGAACAGTAGAAACACGATTGTCCGTCCCTCTTTTATCCGGAGTTCTCTGTTAATCGAATGCCCCTATTTTGTCAATATTAAAAACTTCAACTAAGTCCTTTTTGGTTGTTCACAAAAGAAATAAGTTATAAATATACAGCGATATTCTAAAGGAAGGATTCTCCGACGATACTGAAATTGGCAAACTTCAGCGATTCAAAAATCGGGAATAGACGATTTTGAAATCGGAATTATCCGGTGTTTCTGAAGTTCGAATTCTGTACCGATTCTCACTCAGGAAATATCGGGTTTTAGGAAATCTGGAAACAGCGGGGATTTTAAGGTATCAAAACTTAAGCAATTAAAAAAGTAAAATCGAATTCCTGTCAATTTTACATTTTCGGGAAATTCCGAGAATATTCTAAAGAAGTGAGACTCTATATCTCTACTATAAAACAAGAAATAAGTACTTTTCTCAGAACTCAGAAATTAAAAATAATCGCGCTGCTCTATACCATAAGTTTTAGTATTTAATTTAAATTCACGATTATCCGGAATTTTCGATTATCCGACCGATACCCGGTCCCAATTAGATCGGATAATCGAGGTTCTACTGTATTTCTCAATCTTGATCATCTACCCGCCTAGAGCAGATCATTCTTACCCCTTTAAACAAACAGGTAAAAAAACAGGAAGTTATTATTTGTTTGTCATCCCACCATTGAGTACATGGAGATTTATTTCCCTTCGACTGTCGCAAGCCCGTGTCGTTTTCAGGAGAAAATCTTTCAATTCGTTTTTCTTCGGTCGTTTTTATTATCGCATTTTGAGCAACAACATGTTGTAGAAGACCGTAAGAAATGTTTGGTGTACCGCAAATTCTTAAAAATTATCTCTTTTAGACGTTATAACTCTCAAAATTATTTGGTTTTGAAAGTGATTTTACGCTAACGTTGGGAGAAAAAATTTCCTCCAATGGGGCTGCAATTTTGGCTGTCAAGCGGGGCCTCCGCGAAGAAGAGAGGGGGGGGGGGGGGGGAGAATATAAGTGTATTCGGGCCCGGCCATTGATTCTTAGCACTGAGCCCAAACGACCCATGAATTGAGTTAGAATTTCCATATTTTCAAGCTCAAAAAACATCTTTATATGCTTAAATTATGATAAAATGCAACAAATACTATATTAGTATGTACCAAGTGTTCATATAAATATTTTAGTAGCTTTGGCAATAAATTGAATGATGCTTTTAGCGGATTTAAAATGCGATAGCTAGACTAATGACTTGGACCATTGTTGTAAAAAAACTCAATAAGTTTAACCTACAAGGAAATATACTAAATTACTGATTATTTTAGCTTAATAATGGTCTAACTCATTGTTTTGGTTTTTGCAGTTTACGGCAGTCTAGTTATTCAACCCACCTGTTATGAATTAAAAAAAATTGTATTATATAATTATTTTAAACTATTTCGTGTGTAAAAATCAATATAATTAATATCAAGAATGACAATTACGGTTATAGTAATACATAAGTAAAAAAAATACGTGATAACTTATGATTTATGAATGTTATTACTTTCAATGACCTAATATGAAATCTAAGGTAATGGAAGGATTGCAATGGGGTCGAAAATCCGAAATTGAGATTTTGTGTTTTTTCTACTTATTTTGGAGGGTACTGATTCCGATGAAGTGGTTTTTGAAAATTCGTCCGTCTTGAAACCACTCTACAGCTCGAACTAAAAGAGCTATGTGCTTCATCTTTGATACACGAGTTCCTAATACCTGTCGATCGTCATAATAAGGTTTTTGAACAAAATGCGCATGCGCAATCGGTAGATGCCTTAGAACTTCTTTGGTTTTAAAGGTATTACAGAAAAACGAAAAAAGCCACATGCTTCAAATTTGATGCACGAGTTTCCATTACCGGTTGGACATCAAAATAAGAGTTTCGAGAAAATCGCAAGGGATTGCCAAAGAACTTTTTAGACTAAAAGTTATAAAACATTATAAGGTACTATATAATTACCTTTAAATATGTGTACTGATTTATGGAGTGGTAATGGAAAGTCGTATAGTATTACGCACTCACAGTTTTTTGTTTATTTTGTTACTAGATTTATAAGGTATAGTTTATCATTTTAAACTGTACATATTCTTATGTATCTTGGATATACACACTATCTTCTGTATGGTAAGCTTTTACAAAAATAAAAGATACTTAAAATTATTTTTCAAAAAATATTCACAATTTTCAGCTTAAACTAAATAAAAAAAAACATTTGTCATATATTATTCTATTATTGAAACGGAAAATGAATCCATCGAAAATCGTAACATACCGAGTAATAAAAATTTAAAACCGAAACTAAGGAAGTTAAATGCAAGTTTATAAGTGTTTTGATGGAGTAAAATAAATAACCTGTTATTTACTTTCTGGTAAAAATCGATCCGTTTATAATTTGATACCAGCTTTAATCTACAGCTTGTAAGAAATATAAGGAAAATAAGAGACACAAGATTTATTGAGACGGTTATGTTAATCTCACCTAATTAAATGCGAAAATTTGGTTCAAATATTATTTCATAATGCACAAGATTTAAATATTTTTATGTAAAAAAGTTATTATTGATTTAGTTTTGAATAGGTTCTTATTTAATCTTTGACTGCTTTCAAAATAGCAAAATCAGCAATACAAAAAAAAAGCTTTTTTTTAAAAAAAAATTCCCTTTGTTTCTTCCCCGCGCGAATTCAGTGGGTCGGTCGTTTGACGTCACTCATCAATGGCGGATTTCGAAAAAAGCCAAGCCCTGTTTCTGTTTTTCCCCTCTCTCTTCTTCGCGGCGGCCCCGGGTCAAGCCTTTGCAAACTCGGTTATTCCCTCAGAATTGAGAGCCACTTTTTGTGGCACCATCCAGGTCGCTACCAATTTTGATGCTCAGATTACGATAAATCTGAACTCTCTGTGGATGTTAAATAACCCCGAGATTTAATTTTGCATAGAGCACCCAAGCCAAAAGGGTACTCCAGGGAACTTTTACATGCCACATAATCATATGACATGCGTGCCCATGATTTTCCCATCCAGAAAGTCAGACGACTCAGCCGGAGCTCGAACCCGCAAACTTGGGTTTATGGCAGACATGTAATACGTCTCAGCCATTGAGCCACCTACGTTAGAAAACTCAAAATGAACTGATGTAATATTGCTAATTAGCTACATCTTCGGATGTAACGCAGAACTACTCCTCAATCCTTAAAAAGTACGTATGACGTCCGAATTTGTTCTTAAAGGGTTTCACGACTAAAAATACAATTTGTAAGAAAATAAATTGAACCATTTTAAAATTGATAATATAAATTTTTAATTCACTCTTCAGAACTATTTTTCATATAAGAAGTCCTTTTTCAAACTATACACCACATGACTTTCAATTATCACTCAATAAATCAATACACATTTAAATGTAATTATACACTATAAAGTAAATTTCAATACTTTTAAAATTAAAACAGTCAAACCCAGAAACCCTTTGCACATGCGTGATTTTCTCAAAACCTAAATTATGACGTCCGAGAGGTACTGTTAGCTCGTGTAGCAAATTTGAAGGCTGAAGTATTTTTTTTGGCAATACCTTTAAAACCAAAAAAAAATTAAAGAGCAGCCAAACATTGTGCATGCGCGATTTTCTTGAAAACCTTATTATGACGTCCCAAAATTTAGAAATTACTCTTATATTAAATTTGAAGTCAGTAGCTTGTTTATTTCGAGCTGTAGAAAGGTTTCAGACAGACAAACTTACCAAGTTCTTAAAGAAATAAAATAGCCTACTTTCCTGTTACTTAAATACTTACTGAAATTCTTACCGGGAAACCACTAGGTTCCTAACAGTAATTTACATCCATATACGTTTCTACACATTTATACACATAAGATAAAAATCGCTAAACCCAGCATCCAACTATAATTTAAACTTCTAAATGCCAAAATCAACTATTTTCCTTAATATTATTTTTTCGCAAATTAACTTAATATTATTTATCGTCTGCTCGATTTATTTGTAGTTCGAAGTATAATTAAATATTTACTAGTAATCAAAAACATGAAACTACTCCAAACTGCATTAAAAAAAAAGAAATGTAAATTAAAACTAAGCAGAATTGTATGCAAAAAATATTCCTTGCTCCTTTCTTAATAAACAATTAATAAACAATGACGTCATTCCATGACGTCATTTTAAGACGTCATTCCAAACTGATTCATGAAAAAATTATTTGTCTTCAAATATTTTTAAATAAAGTTTATCATGTCATTGTTGATTTGGCAACAGCGATTTAAATGACTCAAAATTGAATTTCAATGCTAATTCAATGGGAAATTCGCCGACAGATAGTTGATTTATGTCCGTCCGGACGTATAGATAGGCGGACCAAAAGTATGAAAAACGGTTATCTGAGGTTACCGTTCCAACAAAAAAAAAAGAATCTTTAAGATCCGATGGATAGAACCGATTTTGGAAGGGGGGGGGGGGGGGGGTTCGGACAGACAGACGGATATCGACGGCATATCAATACCTACTTTTTCATTAATTTAATTCTTTCGAATTAAAAACGGAAAGTATGCTAAAAATCACTTTTTTTTTTCTTAAAATCCACACCCTCCAAAACGTGTAAGGTATTTGTCATATCTGTGAACAAGCTTTGAAATACCCTCTTCATAAAATGCAGCCGCCAAGTGAGAATATTGAGAGCTGTTATTCGTTACTCGCAGGCAGAAGGGAACAGTGCAATAGAAATTAATCGAAGATTGGGTCGAGTGTATGGAGACACCTTTGTGAGTGATGGCGTTGAAATTTTAAAGGTGGCCGAACTGATGTTCATGAAGAAGGGGGCTGAGAAGGCAAGTCTGTCGCTACAGACGACATTGTTCAGCGAATTGACCAAGTGTTTAGAGAAACTCGAAGGTTCACCATAAGTGAATTATCGATTACCATAGTGGCTTGGAGGATAAGCTTCCAAATTGATATGGAGCTCAAAGAAACCGCCACTACTCCCTTCAAATCTTTGGCAGCTACATTTTATGATGGTATTGCAAAGCTTGTTCCCAGGTATGACAAATGCCTTAATCGTCAAGGTGATTATGTATATTAATAAGCTTTATTGTACCTTACTTTTGGTAATAAAATCTTTTTTGTATATTGATCCGTCTTTTTTTTACAGCCCATCGAAAGATGAATATAAAACACTAGTAATACAACGTAGTACAACTAGTAATACAAAGTAGTTGTATGTAAACGTATAACTTAATTCTAATTGTAATTTTTCCACATTATGTTTATGACGTAAAAATCAATCATTAAGCTGTTTCTTCAACTCCGTAACATGAATTACATCATAAAACCCTCTGATATAGAAGAATGGCGACCAGTTTTACAAAGTTTTGTTTGGTATTTAGTAGATGGCGCTACGAACAATTATTTCTTCAATATTAAGTTGCAAATGTTTTTTATTCTTCACAAATAAAACTTTCTTTGTGTTTATATAAAGTTTTTATTATTAAAATTTGAATGTAAATTTAAAAAAGTGCATTTTTTATTAAAGAGTTATTTTAATTGGAGTAATAAAAATATTTTTAAGCATCTATTACCATTCCTACCACTAAAATTCGTTTAATATCTAGCGACATCTATTGAGTATTCTTAAAATTACCACTATTCTCATACATACGCTACGCATGCATTTATTTTGGTTTTTATTATTTTTTGCGAAAAGTTGTAAAGTTGTACTTGCTGGTTTTGGAACGTCGTGTATACATTCTACTGCACAAAACATCTACTAGACAGCGTTTCGCGAGGATGCAGGTATTGTCAATCTAACGGCAGCTCTCAATAATAATGATTCATTCAGTGTTCGAAAATATGTACTTTCTTATAATAAAAAGTCTAAATAAATTATGAATTTTGAATTTGATTACTTTTAACCTCTTTTAAACATATCATTTGTCTCTCTTTCTTTCATTTTAAATACGCATTTTTTGTGAATAAAAATACTAAAGAAACACTTTGCAATATTTTTTTAGTCATTTTTCTGTACTGCTTGAATGGTTCTTGCACGAGCCGAAAAATATGAGAAATGGTACAAAATTTATTTTTTCAAATGTTACTTAAAGACTATTATTATTAATTCTCTTACTTCTCGATTTAAATCGATTTGCACATTCCAAATATTTATTAGCTATACAACAAATTCATTAACACTATTAATATTTTTTGTTATTTTACGCAAAAACAAAAAAAGCAAATATTTTCCAATAAAGAACTAGGTTTTTTTTTATAATTACCAGCAATATTTTTAAACTTTGATAATATACTATATGAACTATAAAGCTTCTTTGTATATTCATATCAAAGCTAATTACCAGACGTACGCTCAAACATAAAGAGCCAGACTGGTCTATAGCTTTGATAAATTTTGCTTTTGATAGCCTCTGGCATGAAGGCCTAATTATTAAACTTGTCAAACAAAACATACCAAAACCTCTAATTCATATCAGTAACTCTTTTCTCACAAACAGATGTTTTCCAGGTTAGAATCAATAATACATTGTCCAAAGTCTTAACCATTAACGCCGGAGTCCCGCAGGGAAGCACCCAAAGTACCACCCTATTTAATCTGTATATAAACGATTTTCCCTACTCAGACAGACTGTATTACTGCCCAGTTCGCGGACGATACGGCCATACTAGCCAAATCTAAACATGGTAATATAGCCTTTGACAAATTGCAAACAGCTCTATATTTAATTGAAACTTGGTGTGAAGATTGGAGAGTCAAAATTAATGCACAAAAGAGTGTCTCAGTCCTCTTTAGAAAGCACAAAACATTGACAAATTGCGACACCGATCTTGAGATCTTTAATACTGATATAAAAAATGAGCCACATACCAAATACCTCGGAGTACATTTGGACAATAGACTCAGCTTTAAAGACACATTAAGCAAACAATAGCTAAAGCCACATTTGCCAGCGTCAGTCTAAATCCCATCATTGGGAAAACACTCCAAAATGTCCATTAACAACAAGGTTTTACTTTATAAGCCCCATGATAAGGCCAATTTTACTCTACGCCTCTCCAGCGTGGGGCCGCTGTTCGCAAGACACACAGGCACAAACTACAAATATTTCAAAATAAAACCCTGAGAAGAATGACAAATGCTCCTTGGTATGTGCGAAATAAGATCCTTCACAGCACGACACCCCACAACCAACAGCCCTGGCCAGACACCACAGCTGCAGAACAATCCCCCATCATCAGATCAAGCCTGCAACACCTCACCCCAGAGCACCTCCACTTTCGACATCAAACACTTGTTCACGATGCTGAAAACATATTGGCAGCGCTTCAAACAAGCCAAGGATATGATGTCAAAATTAGAAATCGGGTTCGAAGCCGTCCAAGAGTTCATCACACTCATCAGCTATGAATAACATCCACAACACCAGGAGCACCTGCCACCTTCCAAGCTACCTCAACTGCGGTTTCGTCAACATCAATGGACTTCCAAGACAGATCACTGAAATGAAAGAATTCATACAAGAAAACAACTTAGACATAATGCTTATTAACGAGACCCACCTCAGACCCTGCCACAAAGCTAAAATCCTCAACTACAAAATACACAGAAAAGACAGAAACACACATCGAGGTGGAGGCAACATCATCTACACCAGAAGACTACTCAAGACAACAGACTACGATTTTCCCAACCTCCAAAGCATTGAAACATGCGCCATCATCTTAGAAGACAGAAAGCTAGGCAAACTTTTATTTGTATCAGCATACAACAGACCTGCCAACATACTCAGCAACCAAGATCTCACTACAATTTTCAGTACTGGCTTCCCCACTATCCTTGCAGGAGACCTAAATAGCAAAAGCACAGCCTGGGGCAGCCGTGTTACCAACCCAAACGGCGAGATCCTACAAGAATTTCTCCTTAACGAAGGCATAACCATTCACGCCCCTGACGACCCAACTTATTATGCAAATTTCAACGGCCACGAACCTGATATTCTCGACATCGTCCTCACCAAAGATGTAGAATGCAACCCAAACTTACGTGTAAAGAACTGCCTCAGCTCTGACCATCACATTTACACTCTACGGACCTGAAAGTCCGCTCGCCAAAACCCCACAAATTACAGACTGGGATAAGTTCCACGTACTGTCAAGCCAGAACATTGCCATCAACCCACCTCTCTCTACACCACAAGACATCGACCAGGCAGTCCTCACCTTCACCATAAAGACCATTCAAGACATCAAAACCTCTACAAGACCAGCTAAAGATCACAAGCCCCGACTGATCCTCCCGAACTTAAAGCACAACGAGTCTATCAGAGAACCCTCCACCCTTTACTTAAAGCACAGATGAACAAAGCAAGACGTGAAGTCAACGCACTGCTTCTCCAATATAGGAAAGACCAGTGGGAAGAAACAGTTACCCACCTCTCCACCAGAGACAACTCAGTTTGGAGGATGAGCAGATCTCTCAAGAACCAACCCCTTACTATCGGACCAGTACAAGGACCAACCGGCTTAACATATACTGAGAAGGAAATGGCCGAAGTCTTCGCGTCCAGCCTCGAGAACCAGTTCCAGCCGCACACCTATCCTGCAAACCCAGATTGCAACTACTACATTTCCAACTATGTCACAAATTTCCTAAATAGCCCACCCACAGACACCATCCAATTCACAACCCCATCAGAAGTCAGTAAAGTCATTAACAATCTTTCTGCCAAGAAAGCACCGGGCTTCGATACCATCCCCAATAAGGCCCTCAAATACCTCAACCGCAAACCAATTGTCCACATTACCAACATCCTGAACGCCTGCCTCAGAGCCAAATATTTCCCCACCATCTGGAAACAAGCAGCAGTAATTCTCTTCAAAAAGCCAGGCAAAGACCCGAAAATAGCTGCGAACTATAGACCTATCAGCCTCCTACCCACTCTCTCTAAAGTCTTCGAAAAAATCATCCATTCCAGACTCAATAGCCACCTGGACCGTCATGACATGATTAGCACCAATCATTATGGCTTCAGACACGGCCACAGCACAACACACCAAGTCCACAGAATCATTGAATATCTCAAACGCTTCTACAACAAAGAATGCGTTGCCGGTGTTTTCCTCGACATACAGAAAGCATTCGACAGTCTGTGGCACCCAGGAATTATTTACAAGCTCATCAGAATGACGTCCCTCCTACACTTGCCCACCTCCTCGCATCATTTGTAAAGAACATTTCAAGTCAGAATAACAGATACCTACTCCTCCGTCAGATCCATACGTGCTGGGGTGCCACAGGGCAGCATTAACGGACCTCAACTCTTCAACGACTTCCCCTCCACACCAAGATGCATTATAGCCCAATTCGCAGACGATACGGCCATCCTCTCGAAATCCAGGAGGTCACAAACAGCCATTACTAACATTCAAATTGCCCTTGACGAAGTTACCGATTGGTGTAAAGACTGGAAAATCAAAATCAACCCTTCTAAAAGCGAGTCGATCATCTTCAAGAGACACAGAAACTCTGCCATCACATCCAGGCCACGATTCAACGGTACCGAAATCCCCATTTCCAATGTTGTCAAATACCTGGGTGTACACCTAGACTTTAAACTCAACTTTAAAGCTCACATCGAGAAGAGCACTAGAAAAGCTCAAGTAGCAGCTATTGCCCTAAACCCAATAACTGGCAGAAACTCAACTCTCCCGACAAGAACGAAGAGACTGCTTTATCAAACAATGATTAAACCAGTCCTATTATATGCATGTCCAGCCTGGGCTACTGCCAGCAAAACAAGCAGAAAAAAAAAATACAAGTTTTTCAAAACAAATCCTTAAGGAGAATGGTTGGAGCTCCTTGGTTCATTAGAAACGAATATCTGCACAGAGACTTAAAAATAGAACCAATCGACTCGGCAATTCTATCAATCGCGCATAAACACGTCACTACTATGAAGAGCTCTAAATACGAGCACATACGTGAAATAGTAAATTATGACTCTACTATAGACCAACCCTTTAAAAGGCCCTGTACTATTCACCATAACTCAAATTGGTGAATAACACATAATAACTGTTTATAGCTATTGTAAATATATCTACTAATTCAGCTGCAGCAGAAGCTGCACTTTGAGACTAAGAGTCCCTCCGTCCCCAATGGGGTTACCTGCGATGGAAGCTTGGAGGCCCTCGGGTCAAAACTGATGTTCAAGTACGATACAAATACAAGATTAGCTGGACTGAAAGTCGTTACGTCACGACTAGCTTGTTGTGAACTGAAGTTAAAAAAGTCATGTTAACTTGCTATCTGTGTGTGCACTGCAACTGTAACTGTGTTTGTGTTTAGAATTGTTTTTAAGTTTTGGTTTTGAGTGTATGTTTTTTAGAACATAAAAAACCTTTAAGATCGAAGTTGTGTGGTAGCCTTGTCCATGCTTTTTCATTACCTTAGAATTACTAAACCGTAAAAACCAGAGTGCTTTTTTACATTTATGGCGTCCGCGAATTAAAGAATCTGAATATGGAGGTTTTGAAAAGACAGCGTGGCTCACTTCGAGCTTCTTTGACCAAAGCGATTAAAAACGTGTCGAAGTTGGTTGTAGAAAAGGTCGCGAGTGACGACGTGGATATTTCTTTACAACAGCTTGAAGAAAAGGCTAAGAAACTTTCGGTTATTGACGAAGAGGTTCTGGAGCTCATGCGTAAAGAAGACATTCCCAGGACTTATTCGATACTGAAAACGAAACTTCCGAGGACTATGAAGATCAGTTTATAGCTGCAAGAATAAAAGCCCAAAAGTTTTTGGAGTCCCAGAAGAAGGTTATTCCCGAGAAGAAAAAGTTCAAACTCCCTATGCTAGAGCTAAAGAAGTTCAACGGAGAGCCTAGAGAATATTTGTCTTTTTGGTCGCAGTTTTCGAAAATCCACGAGGATGATGAAATACCGGAAGAGGATAAATTCCAGTACTTGCTGCAGGCTGTTGTACCAGAGTCCAGGGCAGCACGGCTGATAGAGAGTTTTCCCCCGACTAGGGACAATTATTCAAAGGCTATTCAACAACTAAATGTGCGTTTTGGACGAGAAGATTTGTTAGTTCAAATTTACGTTCGGGACCTGCTGGCTATGGTTATGCGCAATGCAGTTTCCGGAAGAAACAAGTGTGACTTAACTCAACTATATGATGAAATAGAGTGCAAGTTGATGTGCTTGGAGAGCCTGGGCCGCACCAAGGAAAAATTTGCGGATTTTCTGGAGCCGTTGGTCGAATCTTGCCTGCCGGAGACGGTCCTGCGAGCTTGGGAAAGAAGCAGAACTGTTAGTGACTCATTGGAGAGAGAAAGTGATCGCTCATTGGAACAGCTGATGCTATATCTGCGAAAAGAAGTGAAAGGCGAGGAGATGATCACTCTGGCCCGTACGGGATTAGGGCCTCCTCAAAGAGCAACACCAAACCGAGTTTACGAGGGTTCATCCTTGCCCACGTGTGCGTCCCTAGTAAATGGTCGTCCTGACCAAGTGGTTGAGCAGAAAAGTTGCATATTTTGTTCTAGATTAAATCATAATAGTTTTGAATGTTTTCAAGCTAAAAAAATGTCACTTGAAGACAAAAAGAACGTTGTAATTCAAAAGCGCGCGTGTTTCAAATGCTTACGAGTAGGTGGTCACATAAGTCGTAATTGCAAACTAAAAATTAAATGTAGTAAATGTCAGAAAGGCCATTATGTTGTGATGTGTTCCCAGTTAGATTTAGCGATGCCTGGCACTGGCTTAACAAACACTAACGAAAATGTGGTTAGTAATGCGTTGGCGGCAAGTCATTCTGGAGGAAATAATGAATATTTGCAATCTATTGCTTTGAGAGTTTGCAAAAAAGACCAAGAATATGTAATACGCGCATTGCTTGATTCAGGATCCCAAAAATCGTATGTCTCGGAAAGGATTATAAGTTCACTAATTAAAATCCAAAACAAAAAAACCCTTAGACATGGTTTGTTTGGGGGGAAAGAGACAACTCCGCGCACTCATATGGTTTACAACTTATTCATTAAAGATTTAGAAAATAGTTTTTCATGTTGCATTGAAGTTCTTTCAGAGAGAAAAATCTGCGGGTTTGTTCCCAGGGTAAATAGCTTAACAGCTCTAGTAGAGTTAAAAGAGATGGGGATAAAAGTACCAGATTTATGCATAACTCAACATGAAATAGATTTGTTATTGGGAGCCGATGTTATTGGGCATATTTTAATTGGGAAATGTACAGTTTTAAACTGTGGGTTGCAAGTTGTGCAAACAAAATTAGGTTGCACTGTGGTGGGAACGGTTAGTCCGTGTAGTAAAAGAGCTGCTGAGGCAACTCTGGGAAACTCCGTCTTAACATATGAGGAGCTTATTATCCTTTTGTGTGACTGCGAGGCGGTCATAAATTCCCGGCCATTGACCTATATCTCCGAAGACTCGGATGACTTGTTGCCTTTGACGCCAAATTTGTTTTTGACTGGACGATCACATTATGATGTAGTGGATTTAGATTTGGGAGAGTTTTCAAAATTTCAGAGACGAATAAAATAAAGGCAAAAATTACTGAGGGATTTGAGGTCATGTTTTCGTAAGGAGTATTTGAGCAGCTTAGTACAAAGACAGCAGTTGGTCCCATCTCATGAATTTAAAATCGGTGAGATAGTCCTAATTGAGGATCCACTAAAAAAGCGCCCGCATGGCCTTTAGGAAAGGTAGTGGACAAACTTGTGGGCAGGGATGGTAAGATTCGGACTTTAAAAATTAAAACCAAGAGCTCTGTACTAATTCGACCTGTCCAAAGAGTTTTTCCCTTAGAGATTCAACATGATGGTTTGGAGGAGTGCCTGTCTTCAAGGCCGGTGACTGAAGTGCCCAGTTCCAGGGAGAGTGACCATTCCACTATTCAAGACTCGTCTTCTGATGTCAGTCCTTCGCCTGTGCTGGACATTATCAAGAACAAGATCTCCAGATCTGGCCGTGTCATCCAAGTTCCTGATGTTCTTGACTTACTGAACTATACCACCACTGTTTTTGAGTAGTTCCCTCCTCAAAAAAGGGGAGTATGTTGTGAACTGAAGTGAAAAGAGTCATGTTAACTTGCTATCTGTGTGTGCACTGCAACTGTAACTGTGTTTGTGTTTAGAATTGTTTTTAAGTTTTGGTTTTGAGTGTATGTTTTTTAGAACATAAAAAACCTTTAAGATCGAAGTTGTGTGGTAGCCTTGTCCATGCTTTTTCATTACCTTAGAATTACTAAACCGTAAAAACCAGAGTGCTTTTTTACATTTATAGAACTCAGTTAATGTTTTCAGCTAATTCTGATTATTCGGATAGTAGTTAAACCTCCTCATGTAACTTAAAACTGTCCTAGAATTCGACTTTAAAGAAATAACAATTCATTATTCCAATTTATCAATTTTATATTTAAAAAAAGGCCAAATTACCGCCATCACCAGATGACGCTGTGTTTTACGAGGGAAATGCGAAGTAATCGGATAATAGGGGTTAAAAATGAACCTGATAAGAAAACTGGTTAAAAATATCTCGTTACTAGTTTTGCACAAATTGTTTTTCATAAGTGTAAATTGATTTTTTAATGGATGATAAATTATTACTACTCCTGAAACGAAATGGATGGAAGGAATTAAGTTGTGCCTAGAGAGATATTAACTTTAATATTATTGAGTGTCGTTTCTTCGGTTTCTATATCAATCAAAAATGGTTTGTATGACTTCTATTTTACATAAGAGTTTAAGGAATTGTACGACCAAATGACTAGTAAACTATTTAATTTTTTTTTTAAAGAACATTTTAGTTTTGAGTGCCCACCAACAGATGTCACTACATGCTCTGTATTTCTATAATAAAGTTCATAAAAGTTCGGAATTGGTTGCATTTCTTTGATATTTTGTACAATAATTTTATTTAGCAATCACTTTCCTCTATTTTAAAAAAGTTACAATGATTCACCACTAAAGGCTCGGGAAATTATTTTTATTCAGAATTTCGGTTGTGACTCAAGACCTAAAACATGTCCATTGTATTTTAAAATGTCACTGAAAAGTTATTAGGGTTCAGCACCTGGCGACATCTTTTGCCGTTTTCTCAAACCTTCAAGAACATTAATTTACACGTACATTTTAAGACAATTCAATATAAACTTTGAATCTACAAATGCAATAAAATAATTAAAATGCTTCGAAAGAGTAATCGATATTAGGTTTAATTTTTTCCGAAAAGTTATGAAAATGAAGAACAGGGTTATTTGTTAAAATTTGAACACATATGCAAAGTTCACCTAATAAGATATTTGGTCAGAAATGATATAGTTTAAACAAAGTTTGAGTTAGGAAGTATGTATTGGAAATATTTACACATTGCTTTTCCATTCACAATATAACAAAAAAATATTATTTAATCAGTTGTAGTATCTTTAACATGGATTTCTGGATACACAAGAATATTAAACATACTAAAGATATTTACACACAATTTCATAATAAATTTTTAAAAAACTGACAACGCGTTTATTAAAAGCGCACAAAAATATGTATTTTTACAGCTTTATGGACTTAAAGTTAACTTAAAGTTATGGCTTAAATTTAACTGTAAAATAATTTCGTCAACTAATTTAACAAATTTTTTAGATATTTAACAACCGTTGTATTCCAACAAACAGCCCAGACCGAAGCAATTATTGGTTTAGGGTTTTTATTTAGGGTTAATAAATCAATAAATAATTGTAATTTTTAAAACACCACTATTTTGTTACAGTTTATATTATAATAAAAAAATTTGCCTTTCTCTATTTTAATCAATGAGAATGGTTACGGAAGTTAAAACTGGCAATGTTTTCTCTGAGGAGAATTGCTGATATAAAAATTTAGTTTTCTTACATTTGTGTTTCGTCCATAGATATCATATTTAAAGTCTTAGATTGGCTGATCACTTGACCTCCAATGCTAACGACGGGACCCGCATGGAGGCCTTTTAAGAGGACAAAATTGCCAGTGTTGCTGCCACTTTAAGGAGAAAAATACCATTTAATTCTAAAATTACCACACAAAAAAATTACTAGAAAAGCATTTCAAGTCACTAAAAATATTCCAAAATGCTGCTAGTATTTTTACGATATTTTTTTGTAATTGTAGAATAATTCTAAAATTACAAAAAAATATCGTAAAAATACTAGCTGGATTTTGGAATCTTTTTAGTGACTTGAAATGCTTTTCTGTTTTTTTTTTTGTGGTAATTTTAGAATTAAATGGCATTTTTCCGATGATGCCGTAGTATTTTTCTTCTTAAAGTGGCAGCAACACTGGCAATTTTGCCCTCTTAAAAGGCTTCCATGCGCGTTCCGTTGTTAGCATTGGAGGTCACGTGATCAGCCAATCTAATACTTTAACTATGGTTTCGTCATATTTCTTTTCTTATGAATTAAAGAACGCACTACTTTTTTATGTATTTTGTTTTAGGGTATAAATTGCAAAAGAAGCAATGTCCTGAACAACATACTAAAAAAATCCAGGGGTTGTGGGAAGGCCGCCATCCTGTATTTGAAACAAAAAAATTAAAAATGCCAATGTTGTTTAAATTACTTTAAAATAGTCTTAAATTAAATTATTTTTACCGACTATATTATTTAAAATATTCCGACTTGGCTGGGGATGAAAGCTATTGATTTGATGCATGAACATAATTTTAAATCAAATGATACATAGTTTGAAATTTATTTATACTACAGTGACTAGAAGAGTTAGTGTATCAAGCACAAATAGAAACCGGATTCTTACAACGTTACATCCGATAGAGGGCACTGCTATTTTCCGCGATTCTATATACTACGTTTTCGTCCAGTTTCAAGCACTGTTAAAAACATAATTGCATATATTGTCTTGCAACTTTGAAGGACAATGAAAATAAAAAGTTAATTGTTGCAGACCTTATTCATGAATTCGGCAAAGGGCTCTACGATCTTACTCATTCCCTCGAAGACAAATTTATAGAGCATTTTAGTCTAAAGTAAATACAAAAAGATAGTGCATTTGACGTTTTGAATTGTTTCAGTAATGTGGAACTTAACTCAATTGCAATTCTCCACTTAAACTGCATTTTTTAAAAAAATTATTTAATAACTCGAGCGCATTTCTATGCTTCAAAAATCAGTGAGCTTAGTGATGACAAACATGGAAAACTTAAACAGATGCGTCGATGTCAGTGAAACAAAAGTGTATACAATTATACTGTTATCATTTGAGCTTTAAAAAATTAACAGTAAAAAAATAGGTGAAAAATCTATAAAATAATTCTTGTCAGTTTTTTTCTATTATTTTGATTCGGCTTCCTTTATTCTAAAATATATGAACAATAATATTTTTATACATTTGAATTGTATAAATTTGTGTGCTAATGGAAATTATGAATTTGTCTGCATTCACTTAGAAAATCCAATCTTTGTATATCTGGTTAAAAGTTGCCTGAAAAGTAAAATAACAAAATCATATTTTTCCCCCTACATAAGTATTAAAAATAGCATATATATAGGAATTTGTATTAAAATATTTTAGTTTAGGATCACAAATGTCATTGAAAAGGGATTTAAGTTAAATAGATTTTAAAAAAAAAATAGTTTAGTGTTATTATTTGGGGTTAATAAACCAAAAAATAATTTAATCTATAACACCACTATTTTGATTAAGTATATATTATATTTTCGAAAAATGCCTTTTTCAGGAACAAAAATCCCTCTCCAGAGAAAATTGCGGTAACGAAAACGTAACTACCTCGTAGGAAGTAATGATTTTATGTCACCTCTGTATACATTGCGGTTTCTTGATCTGCGGAATATTTGGCGTCAGTTACCCGGTTATCAAATGCAAAAAAAATTTCAGTTGTATTGGGAGCAATTGTTTTTGAATGCATATAAAGCGAGTATGCTTTTATATACTAAAGTTTTGATAATTTTTCATTATATTGTGTTTTCATATTGCTACACAGTTAATCATTCCTTTGAAAATATTTATTCTTAAGATGCCTGGCAGGAGTTAATTTTATTATTAATCCTTTATTTTCAGAATTTTCTGTTAAAACTAAAAAAAATCTTTCAACTCAATTTAAACAAAAATATAATTCATTAAAATTTTTTGGTTATCATTGTAATTATGAAGTTAATTTTGTGGATCTGAAGCTAATCTTATTTGTAAGCATTTCTAATTTTTAATAGAAAATTTGTTTTTTAAATATAATTGTCTAAAACGGCGAAAAGAGCAGTATCGCGTAGCAACCCTGCGCTACGACGTTGCTTCCGCGATGCCGGCATTTGCATGTGAACGGGGTTATAAGGTTTCACAAAAATTGCCGGCAAAATGCCGCCAATTTCTTAGCAAATGTGAACGCGCCTTAAGGGTTAAAGGTTAAAACCGGCAATTTTCCCTCTAAGGAGAATTGCTGATATAAAATTATAGATTTCTGACACGTGTGTTTCGTAATATTTCTTTTCTTATGAATTAGAGAACGCACTACTTTTTTATGTATTTTGTTTTAGGGTATTTTTTTTTATCTTTTATTATATAAACTTAATCTTTTTATTTAAGTAAACGTTCGTATATCAGATATTTGTCTTTTACTTGTAGTCCAGTCAAATTAGACAAACACATCATATAAATTGCAAAAGAAGCAAGTCCCATATAAATTGCAAATGTCATTGAAAAAGGATTTAAGTTAAATAGATTTTTTTTTAAAAAAAATAGTTTGAATACATAAATAATATTTTTTTAGAAAAATATAAGGCATATTATATTCCTATGCACTAATAAAGAGAAAAGAAATAATTCATAAATAATAATATTTTCTGATACAGGGAAGGATTTTTAAAGGAGATACATTTAATGAATAATTAAATCACTTTTTAAAAAAAGTTTTCATTTTTTAAACTATCCTTAAATAGAAATATTGTTTTTTCATCAAAATGAACACAATTACTGACCTAAAAATCATTTAATTTTTCGTAGAAAGTAAACACTTTGACCGATTGTAAGAAACGCCTAGAAATGAGAAGTTTCGGTAGACTGACATCAGCAGCGCCATCTGTAAAGGAAATGTTTGAAAAACCACTCCTCCCGTGTAGTACAATTGCGCTTGACACACTACCTCTTCTAGCCAATATACCCTGGGTCTCGATGTACATGTCTCTAGGTTCCTGGGTTCTAGGTTAGCACTTTATTTACTTCTTATTTTGTAATCTACCACAACTTCATAAACATAAAATAATATATAAAATAAATTAATTTGTTCATCACGGATTTTTTAAAAATTAACATTCCTTCAAAAAAGATCGGTCTTGTTATGAGGCTGATCTGTAAAAAATGCCATGGAATAGTTGTCTCCAACCGTGTACTGATACCGACAGTTGTAGTATAATGTCATTGTCACGATTTCACCTGGTATTATACACTGCTCAAAACAAGTAAGGGAGCACTTTGCGTACTAATGTTACAACTTTTTATTTTTTATTATAAAATTTGTGAAATAGATTCATAATGCATCCAGAATGAAATGGTAAAAAAGGGGGGGAGGGAGGAATCTTAATTTCTTTAACTAAATTTAAAGGGAAAATAATAGGAATTGTAACTATATATGTTAAAATCAATTACTATATTTGTTAAAATCAATTTTTATACATCCAAAAAAAGCAAGCATGAAGAATTTAGGAATTTTTTTTTCAGACAGTAATAGTTTGTGTTCCAATTAATTCCACCCTTAACTCTATTTCGACTATACTATTTTTCGAACTGCAAGTGAAAATTTTGAACTTTCGACATTCGGGCCGAATTTGCCTGATTTTCATCGATCTGTAGCAACCAAACTATTAGTATGACATAAATGATGTAGGTGACTTTTCTTTAGCTTGTTTAAGGGAACCAGGAAGGATAGCTGAAAACGACGAAAGAGAAGCCGGAGAGTAAAGCTTCGCGTAATATATTTATTTTTGACATAGGAGTTTAATTTTTTTATATGTTACCAAGCACATTTTCATCTAATAGTTATTATAAAAGATTTTAATTTTAATTGCAATAAATTTATGTAATAACACTTTTTATAGTGACACTTGTTTTGAAAAAATTCCGACAAGGAGTTGACTGCAGGTAAACTTTTCTCAAAAACTATAAATTCCATTGATTTCTAACTTTGTACACTATTTTTACTTATGTCGCTTGTTATGTGAAAGTTCAATTTTCTTAAAAATATTTTTTAAAAAATTCAAAGAAATCTAGTCTTTAAATTTGTACACAAAGTAGTGGCCCATTTTCCAACATTATACACCCTCCCAACATTAAAAATATAAATATATATAACATATTTTTAACTTTAACGTAAGTAGTAACATAAGTAAAAATAGTTTATAGTTTTTGAGAAAAGTGTACCTGCAGCCATTAACGTTTGCATTTACCATTAAAAAAAAATATCTATTGAGTTATATTCCCTTGCAAAAAAAAAAAGACATATTACAACTAAACTGCGTCTTTCTCTTGTACCGCTTTGCTTATAGATTTTTTTTACTTTCTGTCACGTAACGTAATTAGCCGGACTGGAAGCCTTTACGTCACGACTAGCTCACACAGAACACAGTAAATGTTCTCAGCTATTACTGGTTATTCGGATAGTGGTTAAACCTCCTCATGTAACTTAAAACTGTCCTAGAATTCGACTTTAAACAACTAACAATTCATTATCCCAATTTATCAATTTAATAAAAAAAAAAGAGGCTAAATAACCGCCATCACCAGAGGACGCTGTGTTTTACTAGGGAAATGCGAAGTAATCGGATAATGGGTGTTAAAAAATTAACCTGATAAGAAAACTGGTTAAAAATATCTCGCTACTGGTTTTCCTCACATTTTTTCTCATTAGTTTAAATTGATTTTCTAAAGGATGATAAATTATTACTACTCCTGAAACGGAATGGATGGAAGGAAATAATTAAGTTGTGATTAGGGAGATATTTATTTAGAAAAACACACACAACAGGTTACAACCCAATTGAAGATCTTAGTGGAAGAACGTGCTAAGTGACAAAAAAGTGAAAACGAGAAAATGAGCTTCAAAGTATTTCGTTTGCACTCAGGACTGTTGAAAACGGAACTTGTAAAGCGTAAAAAATGTACTATATTTAAGTTTTATGAAAAAGAGGAAACTTGTTATCGTTAAAGAAGTTAGTAATATATTCATTGACACAAAAATCTCAATTTTTATAAAAATGTCACTTCTAAAAATCACTACGGCATCATCGGAAAAATACCATTTAATTCTACAATTACCACACAAAAAAATTACTAGAAAAGCATTTCAAGTCACTAAAAATATTCCAAAATGCTGCTAGTATTTTTACGATATTTTTTTGTAATTGTAGAATAATTCTAAAATTACAAAAAAATATCGTAAAAATACTAGCTGCATTTTGGAATCTTTTTAGTGACTTGAAATGCTTTTCTGTTTTGTTTTTTTTTTGGTAATTTTAGAATTAAATGGTATTTTTCCGATGATGCCGTAGTATTTTTCTTCTTAAAGTGGCAGCAACACTGGCAATTTTGCCCTCTTAAAAGGCTTCCATGCGCGTTCCGTTGTTAGCATTGGAGGTCACGTGATCAGCCAATCTAATACTTTAACTATGGTTTCGTCATATTTCTTTTCTTATGAATTAAAGAACGCACTACTTTTTTATGTATTTTGTTTTAGGGTATAAATTGCAAAAGAAGCAATGTCCTGAACAACATGCTAAAAAAATCCAGGGGTTGTGGGAAGGCCGCCATCCTGTATTTGAAACAAAAAAATTAAAAATGCCAATGTTGTTTAAATTACTTTAAAATAGTCTTAAATTAAATTATTTTTACCGACTATATTATTTAAAATATTCCGACTTGGCTGGGGATGAAAGCTATTGATTTGATGCATGAACATAATTTTAAATCAAATGATACATAGTTTGAAATTTATTTATACTACAGTGACTAGAAGAGTTAGTGTATCAAGCACAAATAGAAACCGGATTCTTACAACGTTACATCCGATAGAGGGCACTGCTATTTTCCGCGATTCTATATACTACGTTTTCGTCCAGTTTCAAGCACTGTTAAAAACATAATTGCATATATTGTCTTGCAACTTTGAAGGACAATGAAAATAAAAAGTTAATTGTTGCAGACCTTATTCATGAATTCGGCAAAGGGCTCTACGATCTTACTCATTCCCTCGAAGACAAATTTATAGAGCATTTTAGTCTAAAGTAAATACAAAAAGATAGTGCATTTGACGTTTTGAATTGTTTCAGTAATGTGGAACTTAACTCAATTGCAATTCTCCACGTTAACTGTATTTTTTAAAATAATTTAATAACTCGAGCGCATTTCTAAGCTTCAAAAATTAATGAGCTTATTTATAACAAACATGGAAAACTTAAACAGATGCGTCGATGTCAGTGAAACAAAAGTGTATACAATTATACTGTTATCATTTGAGCTTTAAAAAATTAACAGTAAAAAAATAGGTGAAAAATCTATAAAATAATTCTTGTCAGTTTTTTTCTATTATTTTGATTCGGCTTCCTTTATTCTAAAATATATGAACAATAATATTTTTATACATTTGAATTGTATAAATTTGTGTGCTAATGGAAATTATGAATTTGTCTGCATTCACTTAGAAAATCCAATCTTTGTATATCTGGTTAAAAGTTGCCTGAAAAGTAAAATAACAAAATCATATTTTTTCCCCTACATAAGTATTAAAAATAGCATATATATAGGAATTTGTATTAAAATATTTTAGTTTAGGATCACAAATGTCATTGAAAAGGGATTTAAGTTAAATAGATTTTTAAAAAAAAATAGTTTAGTGTTATTATTTGGGGTTAATAAACCAAAAAATAATTTAATCTATAACACCACTATTTTGATTAAGTATATATTATATTTTCGAAAAATGCCTTTTTCAGGAACAAAAATCCCTCTCCAGAGAAAATTGCGGTAACGAAAACGTAACTACCTCGTAGGAAGTAATGATTTTATGTCACCTCTGTATACATTGCGGTTTCTTTATCTGCGGAATATTTGGCGTCCCGGTTATCAAATGCAAAAAAAATTTCAGTTGTATTGGGAGCAATTGTTTTTGAATGCATATAAAGCGAGTATGCTTTTATATACTAAAGTTTTGATAATTTTTCATTATATTGTGTTTTCATATTGCTACACAGTTAATCATTCCTTTGAAAATATTTATTCTTAAGATGCCTGGCAGGAGTTAATTTTATTATTAATCCTTTATTTTCAGAATTTTCTGTTAAAACTAAAAAAAATCTTTCAACTCAATTTAAACAAAAATATAATTCATTAAAATTTTTTGGTTATCATTGTAATTATGAAGTTAATTTTGTGGATCTGAAGCTAATCTTATTTGTAAGCATTTCTAATTTTTAATAGAAAATTTGTTTTTTAAATATAATTGTCTAAAACGGCGAAAAGAGCAGTATCGCGTAGCAACCCTGCGCTACGACGTTGCTTCCGCGATGCCGGCATTTGCATGTGAATGAGGTTATAAGGTTTCACAAAAATTGCCGGCAAAATGCCGCCAATTTCTTAGCAAATGTGAACGCGCTAAGGGTTAAAGGTTAAAACCGGCAATTTTCCCTCTAAGGAGAATTGCTGATATAAAATTATAGATTTCTGACACGTGTGTTTCGTAATATTTCTTTTCTTATGAATTAGAGAACGCACTACTTTTTTATGTATTTTGTTTTAGGGTATTTTTTTTTATCTTTTATTATATAAACTTATTCTTTTTATTTAAGTAAACGTTCGTATATCAGATTTTTGTCTTTTACTTGTAGTCCAGTCAAACGTTGTAGACAAACACATCATATAAATTGCAAAAGAAGCAAGTCCCATATATATTGCAAATGTCATTGAAAAAGGATTTAAATTAAATAGATTTTTTTTAAAAAAATTAGTTTGAATACAGAAATAATATTTTTTTAGAAAAATATAAGGCATATTATATTCCTATGCACTAATAAAGAGAAAAGAAATAATTCACAAATAATAATATTTTCTGATACAGGGAAGGATTTTTAAAGGAGATACATTTAATGAATAATTAAATCACTTTTTAAAAAAAGTTTTCATTTTTTAAACTATCCTTAAATAGAAATATTGTTTTTTCATCAAAATGAACACAATTACTGACCTAAAAATCATTTAATTTTTCGTAGAAAGTAAACACTTTGACCGATTGTAAGAAACGCCTAGAAATGAGAAGTTTCGGTAGACTGACATCAGCAGCGCCATCTGTAAAGGAAATGTTTGAAAAACCACTCCTCCCGTGTAGTACAATTGCGCTTGACACACTACCTCTTCTAGCCAATATACCCTGGGTCTCGATGTACATGTCTCTAGGTTCCTGGGTTCTAGATTAGCACTTTATTTACTTTTTATTTTGCAATCTACCACAATTTTATAAACATAAAATAATATATAAAATAAATTAATTTGTTCATCACGGATTTAAAATTAACATTCTTTCAAAAAAGATCGGTCTTGTTATGAGGCTGATCTGTAAAAAATGCCATGGAATAGTTGTCTCCAACCGTGTACTGATACCGACAGTTGTAGTATAATGTCATTGTCACGATTTCACCTGGTATTATACACTGCTCAAAACAAGTAAGGGAGCACTTTGCGTACTAATGTTACAACTTTTTATTTTTTATTATAAAATTTGTGAAATAGATTCATAATGCATCCAGAATGAAATGGTAAAAAAGGGGGGGAGGGAGGAATCTTAATTTCTTTAACTAAATTTAAAGGGAAATAATAGGAATTGTAACTATATATGTTAAAATCAATTACTATATTTGTTAAAATCAATTTTTATACATCCAAAAAAAGCAAGCATGAAGAATTTAGGAATTTTTTTTCCAGACAGTAATAGTTTGTGTTCCAATTAATTCCACCCTTAACTCTATTTCGACTATACTATTTTTCGAACTGCAAGTGAAAATTTTGAACTTTCGACATTCGGGCCGAATTTGCCTGATTTTCATCGATCTGTAGCAACCAAACTATTAGTATGACATAAATGATGTAGGTGACTTTTCTTTAGCTTGTTTAAGGGAACCAGGAAGGATAGCTGAAAACGACGAAAGAGAAGCCGGAGAGTAAAGCTTCGCGTAATATATTTATTTTTGACATAGGAGTTTAATTTTTTTATATGTTACCAAGCACATTTTCATCTAATAGTTATTATAAAAGATTTTAATTTTAATTGCAATAAATTTATGTAATAACACTTTTTATAGTGACACTTGTTTTGAAAAAATTCCGACAAGGAGTTGACTGCAGGTAAACTTTTCTCAAAAACTATAAATTCCATTGATTTCTAACTTTGTACACTATTTTTACTTATGTCGCTTGTTATGTGAAAGTTCAATTTTCTTAAAAATATTTTTTAAAAATTTTAAAGAAATCTAGTCTTTAAATTTGTACACAAAGTAGTGGCCCATTTTCCAACATTATACACCCTCCCAACATTAAAAATATAAATATATATGACATATTTTTAACTTTAACGTAACTAGTAACATAAGTAAAAATAGTTTATAGTTTTTGAGAAAAGTGTACCTGCAGCCATTAACGTTTGCATTTACCATTAAAAAAATATCTATTGAGTTATATTCCCTTGCAAAAAAAAAGACATATTACAACTAAACTGCGTCTTTCTCTTGTACCGCTTTGCTTATAGATTTTTTTTACTTTCTGTCACGTAACGTAATTAGCCGGACTGGAAGCCTTTACGTCACGACTAGCTCACACAGAACACAGTAAATGTTCTCAGCTATTACTGGTTATTCGGATAGTGGTTAAACCTCCTCATGTAACTTAAAACTGTCCTAGAATTCGACTTTAAACAACTAACAATTCATTATCCCAATTTATCAATTTAATAAAAAAAAAGAGGCTAAATAACCGCCATCACCAGAGGACGCTGTGTTTTACTAGGGAAATGCGAAGTAATCGGATAATAGGTGTTAAAAAATTAACCTGATAAGAAAACTGGTTAAAAATATCTCGCTACTGGTTTTCCTCACATTTTTTCTCATTAGTTTAAATTGATTTTCTAAAGGATGATAAATTATTACTACTCCTGAAACGGAATGGATGGAAGGAAATAATTAAGTTGTGATTAGGGAGATATTTATTTAGAAAAACACACACAACAGGTTACAACCCAATTGAAGAGCTTAGTGGAAGAACGTGCTAAGTGACAAAAAAGTGAAAACGAGAAAATGAGCTTCAAAGTATTTCGTTTGCACTCAGGACTGTTGAAAACGGAACTTGTAAAGCGTAAAAAAATGTACTATATTTAAGTTTTATGAAAAAGAGGAAACTTGTTATCGTTAAAGAAGTTAGTAATATATTCATTGACACAAAAATCTCAATTTTTTGAAAAATGTCACTTAGCACGTTCTTCCACTAAGCTCTTCAATTGTAGTGGTGGGTATATTAACTTTATTATTATTGAGTGTCGTTTCTTCGGTTTCCATATCAATCAAAAATGGTTTGTATGAATTCTATTTTACATAAGAGTTTAAGGAATTGTACAACGAAATGACTGGTCAATCTATAGTCAATTTTTTTTTAAAAATTGAACATTTTAGTTTGTGTTGTCCACCAAGAAATGTCTCTACATGCTCTGTATCTCTATAATAAAGTTACTAAAAGTTCGGAATTGGTTGCATTTCTTTTATATTTTGTACAATAATTTTATTTAGCAATCACTTTCCTCTATTTTAAAAAAGTTACAATGATTCACCACTAAAGGCTCGGGAAATTATTTTTATTCAGAATTTCGGTTGTGACTCAAACCTAAAACATGTCCATTGTATCTCAAAATGTCACTGAAAAGTTATTAGGGCTCAGCACCTGGCGACATCTTTTGCCGTTTTCTCAAACCTTCAAGAACATTAATTTACACGTACATTTTAAGACAATTCAATATAAACTTTGAATCTACAAATGCAATAAAAAATAATTAAAATGCTTCGAAAGAGTAATCTATATTAGGTTTAATTTTTTCCAAAAAGTTATGAAAATGAAAAACAGGTTTATTTGTTAAAACTTGAACAGATACGCAAAGTTCACCTAATAAGATATTTGGTCAGAAATGATATAGCATAAACAAAGTTTGAGTTAGGAAGTATGTAGTGGGAATATTTACACACTGCTTTTCCATTCACAATATAACAAAAAAATATTATTTAATCAGTTGTAACAATCTTTAGCATGGATTTCTGGATACACAAGAAAATTAAACATACTAAAGATATTTGCACGCAATTTCATAATAATAAATTTTAAAAAAAATTTACAACGCTTGTTTATTAAAAGCGCACAAAAATATGTATTTTTACAGTTTAATGGACTACCGCTTAAAGTGAACTGTAAAATAATTTCGTCAACTATGTTAACAAATTTTTTCGATATTTAACAACCATTGTATTCCAACAAACAGCCCAGACCGAAGCAATTATTGGTTTAGGTTATTATTTATTGTTAATAAACCAACAAATAATGGCAATTTTTTTTTATACACCACTACTTTATTAAAGTTTATATTAAAATTAAAAAAATTGCCGATTGATACTCCAGAAGTTGAAACCGGCAATTTTCCCTCTGAGGAGAATTGCACATATAAAAATATAGTTTTCTGGCACGCGTGCTTCACAATATTTCTTTTCTTATGAATTAAAGAACGCACTACTTTTTGATATATTTTGTTTTTGGGTATTTTTTTTATCTTGTATTATAAAAAATTATTATTTAAGTAAACGTTCTTATATCAGACTTTGGTCTTTCCTTTGTAGTCCAGTTAAATTAGACAAACACATCATATAAATTGCAAAAAAAGTAATGTCCTGAACAACATACTATAATAATAATTTTAAAAAATGGGTTGTGGGAAGGCCGCCATCCTGTATTTGAAAAAAAAAATGAAAAATGCTCATGTTGTTTAAATTAAATTAGTCTTAAATTAAATTGTTTTTACCGATCATATTATTTAATTTATTCAGATCTGGTTGGGGATAAAAGCTATTGATTTGATGCATGCACGTGATTTTAAATCAAATGATACATAGTTTGAAAACTATTTATACTATAATAGTGACTAGAAGAATTAGTGTATCAAGCACAAACAGAAACCGGATTCTTACAACGCTACATCCGCTACAGGGCACTGTTATTCTATATACTTCGTTTTCGTCCCGTGCCAAGCAATGTTAAAAACGTTATTACCTATACTGTCTAGCAAATTTGAAGGATAATGAAACTGAAAGCTAATTGTCACAGACCTTATTCATGAATTCGACAAAGAGCTCTACAATATTATTCATTCCATCGAAGACAAATTTACAGAGCATTTTAATCTAAACATATAAAAAAATAATAGATTTGACATTTTAAATTATTACAGTAACATGAAATTTAACTTGGTTGCGATTCTCCATGTTAAATGCAATTTTTTTTAAATTCTATAAATTAATTCTTGTTAGTTTTTTAACTTTATTATTTTGAATTTCTAAAATATATGAACAATTATGTTTTAACATTTTAATTGTAGAAATTTGTGTGCTAATGGAAATTATGAATTTGTCTGCATTCGCATAGAAAATCCACTCTTTGTATCTGGTTTTAAAAAAGGAATATATTTCTTCATCAAAATTCTTGACTAAATTATTTGTTAAATTTCTATTTTAACTATTTCCTGCACATGTGACAATAAGTCTAAATGAATGATGAA